>CM060695.1:144183321-144490370 GCA_030686995.1 Artemisia argyi | reverse complement strand
TTTAGATGTTTCGTTTGGTGTCCTAAATCTTGGCCTGTGGGGGTGATAGCATGTAGTTTATATTTATTGCAGGGTAATGAAGACATTTTTCTTATAAATAATACTAGAAGCAGAGTTATACCTGAACATCTTGCGGATGGGTTCGACTAGCGTCGAGTCTTGCCTCTTCGTCTCATGAAACCTCTAAAAACTTTGCTACACTAATTGTAACACCCCCAAAATCGGGTCCAGCGGAAGCATACATGTCACTGGGGTGCTACTAAATTGGAATCACAACATAAGGGAATAAAGAACGGAATACATATTCCGTTAAATACATTAAGTTTAATAAAGTCGAGTTTACAACAACGTTTTTCAAAATTAATAAATAAGCCAAAATCTAGTAGTCCCAATAAAACAAGTCAAGTCTATGTGTGAAAACACTTCGGGAGGAAAAGCTACGACCATTGTCATGCCATGCCATGCCGAATAATAAACGACTCAAACACCTGAGAAAAACATGCTAAAAGTCAGCAAAAAGCTGGTGAGTCTATAGGTTTAGAGTAATAAGATCAATAGTTTGGACCAAGAGTTTTGCATATGAACATTACAACGCATATAATGTCATACAAAAATAGTCTATTACGTTAGCACTAAGTTCATGCAACCGAAGCTATAACAGTGTGCATACTCAAAGAGTATGTAATCATAAATTGGGCCCTCGACAAGTGTTTATCCCAGACACTTGTATTTCGACATGGTATGCGTTCGCGTTTGCCTATCCGGTCAAACCGAACGGGGGTGTTACCCCCAATAGATCTATTTATAACATTCGCGCTTCCCAGCAAGAATTAACGGTTCATGAGGTGGGCATAATCGGGACATAACAAGGGCTTAGACTAATCCACATAATAGCATAGATAATAGTGTTTGGTCCATAAAATAGTTTTGCATGTTTCTCACCCCAATAAAACATTTATAAAAGAGTGGGGCTATAAACTCACCTCAGTAGTTCAGCAGTATGATAGTGCAAATAAATCAGGTAGGGTTCAGCACCAACACGCGACCTAGATTAGTAAGGCATGACTTAGTTCATAGTTTAAGTTGAAAACTCGACGAAGTTTAAAACGAACTCAGTTTTAAAGTGTTGTGTTATCGTTGCTTGTGTGACAGCATTTAAGTTTGAAAACGGTTTTCTAAACGTTTGTGTGTATTGGCTCTTGGAAGTGTAATAAAAATAATTTGGATGAATAAACGATGATCGAAAGACGAAGTACGGGAAGATAATTTCAATGGTTGTTAGACGTTGACGGTAAATAATGACTTTAACGTTAGAAGTATATATGTATATATATACGTATTTACTTAGTGTATTTATAAAAATATATAATTAAGTGGTGGTTTTATTTAAAGTATTTATTTTTAAAATAATTAGTAACTTTATACTCTAAAAATGTACGTTTGTTTAAAATGCTTATGTCCGTTTATTAGTGTTGTTGAAAATGTGTAGGATTTTAATAAAAGTTGGGCGTGACTTGAATATACATTTAAATAAATAAGCCGTTGTATTTTATAAAAACTCAAGTAAGTTTTATAAGCCGAAACAAGTTAAATAAATTTAATTATAAGTCTTTAATATTAATAGCAAGTTCAAGACTTTAAGATTTTGTTTAGTCTTATTGTATAAATTTAAAGGTATGCTTATATAGTTTGGCTTATGATAAGTCTTATAAGCTCGGTATGGGTTTTGTCGCGAACTCGTGGTTGAGTGAAATGAAAAGAGTCGGAAACTAGTCGAGTCTTTTAAGCCGTGTCGTAATAATTTGAAAGAAACAAGCCATGTGGCTCGACACACATAACATATCACGATCCAGTTTTTCTTTTAACTCATTATTTCTAAACAAAACTTTTGTGTTATAGATTTCAAACGCACCCTGCTTAGTTTTGAAAAAGAATAAGAACAACAAATGGAGTGGGCCTTGTTGGGCTTGGCTCGAAAGTGAAATAGTTGACAAAAGAAGTTTGGCGATGGGTCTTGGCCCAAGACAAGTATTCATGGTAAATCAGTGAAGCAAGCTTGCGCTGAGTTAACCTCATTGCACCGAAATTTATTAAAGTTTTGACTTCGACAAAACCAGTTTTAGACCATATTTGTTCAACCATTTATTGGCTCGACTATCACACGGCTAAGCACTAAAAGAGTTAATCAAAACACTATTAAGACATAAAAAGATTCACCACTGTGGTTCGGCCACAGTGGGTTTTGCTCCGGGATCAAGTCTGATATAAATCTTTACAAGAGTAAGGGCTAATACGCAACGTAAGTGAGTTTGCGAGGTAAACAAAACTCAACCGAAATCAAGATTATTAGCACGTATGTATCAAACTCATTTTAACGCCACATAAGGTTTTGACATCTTTTAAGTAACCAAAAGTTTTATCAAGGCCAAGGGCCACGTTATTTACTAGAACCAGACTTTCTTTGTACTTTTCAGAAAATGAGTCAATTCAGCCAAGTATACGCACAACATAGTTACGAAAAATCAAAACTAGAGCAAAATAAGCCGAACAACTTAAACGCTTCCAAGCACAAGCCAAAAAGGGAGGTTTCAATTCTTTGTTTTACTTTCTTAATTAACTCAATACTGTTTTCGGTTTACCACACAAGGTCAACAACGACAACATACAAGCTTATTCACAGGTTAAGCATGTGGATCGAAAAACAAAACGCAAGTTTTCATAACAGTAGATTAAGAAAACATAACAAGTAACACCACATATTATTTATTCGAATGAATGAAAAGGAAAGGATTTAGATTAGGGTTCTTACAACAAATTTGAGTGAGCTATAAAGAAGAACGCGAATTAAAGACCCCAACTCCGATCCAGCAAGCAATCCACACACCACTATGACTCTTGAACTCGATCTCTTCTAGCACCCAACTTGTATTTTCACCTTGGTAGTTTCTTTGAGTGTGTGTGGAATACCTGTGAACTGAGTGGGTTTTAAAAACAAAACATGGGTGGGTTTGATGCCTTTCATCCTTGGTACAAAGAGCTTGTTAGCCAAAAGGGGTAATCGTCCCCCCTCCTACCGACTGTAACGCTTGGCTCCATGGGGTGTGACCACCACTATGTGGTATCAAACACACTTGTTTCGGATCTGGTTTTTAATCTCTTGTGAATGATTTGTTTTCTTGCTACCTTGGTTGTATCGAAAACCATTTTTGGTAGTGAGAGAGAGAAGCAGGCCATCTGTTGTGTTTTTATCTTTTCTTTAAAACAGATGACCTTCATCAACTAGCAGTACCTTCTCACCCAGAAAATATAACTCCTTTTATTATTATTTTTTTTAAAGTAAAAGTTATTTATTTACTTATATTGAATTTTGTAAATACTTTTGTAAATAAATGTGTGTGGGGTTGGTAGTAGAGAAGGTAGTGGTTAGGATTAGTTGTTGATATTCTTGGGGTATTAAGTGTACCCCGTGTCCCGTTGAGCTCCGGTGAACTTCGAGTTTTCAAGGTTAGCGGGGGTGCTAAAATATTATTGACGGGAACGTTTTTAGAGTAATATTATAAAAACATGAGTTGTTTATTCCGGAAGAAATTATTGGATTCATGCCATTACTAGAGTTGTGTCGGTACGCGTGTGGCGTTTAGTGCGAGATAACCTCTCGTTAATAATCAATAGTAGTTAGGATATGCATAAATCATATGTTTTTAATAAAATGATCTGTGAGGTGAGTTACTGTAAGCTACAGTGTGCGGGTCTGTTTTCCCGAAATAGTTATGCAAGCTCATGAATGCATGATAAAATAGTTATGTAATAATAAATTAACATTTATTATTAAAGTATAGGTTGAAAATTTACCGTTTGTCACACTAATAGACCACTGCAATGTGAACCTGCCAAAGAATGATCGTCAGAGGCGTTCTCAAGGTTTGATTGCTTTGAGATAAAAAAATATAGATGTATGGTGTTTTAAATGAATTTGCATTTTCTTACAGTATTATCTTTTATCTCCTGCAGTTAGGATGCGTCATTCATCAGACAGAACCCAGGTCCCGCCTCATGTGCGCAGCAGAAATCGAAGGTCTAGGCAAGGTGTACTATGTTGGGAATAAAATGCACAAGTTAAAGAGTCTGCCAGAAGAGCCTGCCAAATGATAGTTAAGCCTGCCTCTTCAGTTTTGTTGATGTTGAAGATATACTAACAGTACCTTCTGGGTGAGAAGGTACTGCTAGTTGATGAAGGTCCTGCCAGTTTTAACAACAAGTTGTTATATTTTATTTAGAGATATTTAGTTGTATTATTAGTCTTTGTACAAAGTTACACGCTTAGTAGAAGTAGTACAGAGGTCTCAGTAGATAATATGGAGTGTTTTACCTTGAAAGGTGTAATATTAGGATAAGATAAGTCTCTAAGTATATTATATTAAGCAACTTGACAACTTGTAATAAGGGCTCCTTATACTATAAAAGGAAACCTTAAGTCACCTTCTTAGCAACAACAAAATCAATCACTGGATGCATAACTTCCAACTTTAAATCCTTTTCACGTATCAAAGATTCAAGGTTACATTTGTAATCCTGGTGATAGTTTAGATCACCCGTATTATTTCATAAATAATATTGAATCGTTTTGTGTTATTCATGTTGTGTTCATCATTCTAAATTATTCACGTTTACTTATTCACCACCTTTGTTCCTTTAGTGTGTTTTAGTAAATTCCGCGTACTAAATCACATTCATTCATAAATATCCCAAACACATTATTAAGATTAACATCTCAAGTGTTTGAACAAGTATAATCCTTCCACAAGTGGTATCAGAGCGAGGCTGATATTTACGACATAAAAGAACAAAGCAAAAATGGATGTTGAGCACATTCAAACCAATGTGGCTGCAAAACTTCCATTACTCAAACAAAATGAGTTTGAGATGTGGAGATTGAGGGTTGAACAATACTTTCAAGTGCAAGACTATGCACTTTGGGAGTTATTGAAGAAGGAAACTCATTCAAACCAATAACCACCACCTCCACAGTAAACGATGCACTTGTCACAACTGTGCAAGTAAACCCAACAACCGTAGAAGAAAGAATTCAAAAGAGAAATGATCTTAAAGCCAGGAGTATGCTTCTCATGTCTATTCCAAATGACCTGCTCTTAATCTTTAACAAGTACAAATGTGCTAAAACCCTTTTTCAAGCTATTATGGCTAGATATGGTGGTAATGATGCCACCAAGAAAACTCAGAAAACACTTTTAAAACAACAGTTTAAAAACTTTTCAGCCATAACAAATGAGTCTTTGGACAGCATGTTCAATAGACTACAAAAGCTTTCTAGTCAGTTAGCCATTCATGAGGTGATAATATCTCAAGAAGACTTAAACTCCAAATTCCTTAGAAGTCTACCCTCTGAATGGGCCATGCATGTCATTGTCTGGAAAAACAAACCAGATATTGATTCCATGAGTCTTAATGATCTTTACAGCAACTTCAAAATAGTAGAGCATGAACTGAAGAAGTCTACTAGTTCAAGCTCAGGAAATATGGCATTTGTGTCATCTCATGGTACCTCCAAGAAAGTTGATGAAGAAAAAGATGGTTGAGAATAAGGTACCGCCAACACAAATTTTGGTACTGCCAGTACTTCTAGCAGTACCAAAATCATTTTAGATGAAACAATTGGTTGTGCTTTCCTAACATCACAACACAATGGTTCCATATTGACCTTTGAAGATCTTCAAGAAATCAGTGATGATGATCTTGAAGAAATGGACATAAAGTGGCAGCTTTCACTTCTTAGCATGAGGGCTAAGAAATATTTGATGAGAACTAGAAAGAAGATTGTCATCAATGGCAATGAACCTGCTGGGTATGACAAGTCTAAAGTGGAGTGCTACAACTGTCACATGAAGGGTCACTACTCAAGAGATTGTATGAGACCAAAGAAGCAGGGTGATAAGGGAAGAGGTTTTGAGAACAAGAACAGGGGAAACAATGAGAACAAGAGCAAGGAAGTAGACATCACTGAAACAAAAGCTATGGTAGCTATTGATGGGATGGGTTTTGATTGGAGCTTCATGGGTGAAGAAGAGTCAGCTTCAAATGAAATGGCTTTAATGGCTTTCTCCAATCCTGAGGTACAAATTACTAAGTGTTCTGCTACTTGTGAAGTTTTTAAAGAATTAGAAATCTTAAGAAAACTTTATGATGAACTGAAAGTAGAAGAAAGAAAAACTCATCAAGACCTAGTTAATCATAAGTGTGGTATGGCCAAACTTGAGAAACAGATAATTCACTTTAGAGAAAATGAACTCACCTTTTCTGACACAAAAGCTATTCTTAATAGAGACATATTTTTAAAAGATGCTGAAATAAGCCTGTTAAGAACTGAGTTTGCTAAAGTGAAACAAGCAAAAGATAATATTCAACTAACTGTTACAACATTAGAAAATGCTTCTGCATGTACTAAAAGTATAGTTGAAAACCAAATGAACAAGAAAATCAAATATGGGATTGGATACAACACATGTCCACCTCCTTACAGAGGAATTCCCTGTCCCCCAGGTGTAGATCTTGCTGAATCAGGTTTACATGAACTCACTCATAAACCACTAGAAAATGTAAAACCTATAGAAAATAGTGAACCTTTTGAGAGTGCAAGTGATACTTCACTCTCTAAAGAAAAGGTGCTCACTGATAAGAGCTCAGATGATACATCTATTGAAGATTGGACATCTGATGAGAATGAAAAAGAGACTGTTTCAAAGAAAGGAAACAAAGTAGGACCAACCAGTCCTAAAAGTGTAGAAAATATGACAAAAACTAAAGTTTTTCTAAAAACAGTTGAATGTTGTGCTAAATGTAATAGCAAACCTAGAGGTAGTCAGAGAAATTGGAACAATCTTAAGTCACACCAACTTGGTGATAATTTTGTTATGTACAATAAGGCATGCTATTACTGTGGTAGTTTTAATCATACTCATGCTTATTGTAACAATTGGGTTTCTGGGAGTACATCAAAGTCTAAAACAAATAAAACAAACCCCAGAAAAGGTTTTGTGAAATCTAACACACCAAAAGTTAATCATAATGTTAGACCAAATGAGTATGTTTACCCAAAATTCACTACTAAGGGTGCAAGTAATATTTTCAAACATACACCAAGAGTTGTGAAAAGTCTCATTGAAAGGGATTATGTGGTTAAAACACAAAATTGGAGACCAAAACCAAAAGGTCCTGCTAGACCAAATGGTCCTGCTTAGGGCTGTAAACGAACTGAACGTTCAGTGAACATTTCATGAACCGTTCGGTAAAAAGTTCATTTATTAAATGAACGAACATGAACAGTATTTTACGTTCGTTTAGTTAAATGAACGAACATGAACAAAAGTCTCGTTCGTTCATTTATGTCCGTGAACGTCCGATTAAGCGTTCATTAAAGTTCGTTTATGTTTATTTATCTATTTATGTTCATATATCATATATTTTAATTTTATAATTTAAAAATTGGTTTGTTTAAACAAAGCAACTACTTATTAAACAATATATTGTGAAGAATTCAATAAAGTTTATGTTTGTTTGTCTATTTTCATTTATGTTCGATCGTTTATGCTAGTTTAGCGTTCGTTTAGTGTCTTAATGAACGGACATAAACGAACATGAACAAGAAAATTCGTCCGTTTAAGCGTCCGTGTCCGTTTATTTGTTCGTTTAAAATTAAATGAACGAACATGAACAGGGCTCCGTTTGTGTTCGTCCGGTTCGTTTACAGCCCTAGTCCTGCTAGACCAAATGGTACTGCCAAACTTGGTACTGTCAGACCAAAAACCACAAAATGTGTTAAGAATGAAAATGCTGTTAAGTCCTCAGCATGTTGGATTTGGAGACCACTCCAATCAAATGGTGCATCAACAGTCCTAAAGAGGTTTGATTACATTGATGCACGAGGCAAACCCAAGTTAGTCGTGGCTTGGGTACCCCAAGGAAACTAATATGTGTATACATGTGCAGGAACATTCAAATGATATTGCTGATCAAGGATATGTAGATAGTGGATGTTCAAGGCACATGACAGGCAACATGTCTTACCTCACAGACTTCAAATCATTTGATGGAGGATATGTTACCTTTGGGGGAGGAATCAAAGGAAAGATTACTGGTAAAGGTATAATTAAAACCAGTAAATTAGATTTTGAAAATGTGTACTTTGTGAAAGAACTATAGTTTAATCTCTTAAGTGTCTCTCAAATGTGTGACACAAAGAATTATGTTTTTTTTACTGACACTGAATGCATTGTACTTTCTCCTGATTTTAAAATTCCTGATGAAAGTCAGATTCTTCTTAAAATCCCTAGAAAGAACAATATGTACATTGTTGATTTAAAGAACATTGTTCCTAAAGAGAGTTTAACCTGTCTAGTAGCAAAAGCCTCATTGGATGAATCTATGCTTTGGCATAGAAGGCTTGGTCATGTAAACTTTAAAACAATCAATACAATTTCAAAATATGATTTGGTTAGAGGTTTACCCAAAAAGATTTTTCAAAATGACCAAACCTGTGTTGACTGTCTAAAAGGCAAACAACATAGAGCTTCTTGTAAGCCCAAGACCCATAACTCAATTTATCAAGCTTTATACATGCTTCATATGGACCTCTTTGGTCCTACATCTGTGAATAGCTTGAATGGTAAAAAATATTGTCTTATAGTTACTGATGATTACATCAGATTTTCTTGGGTTTTCTTTTTGAGAACTAAGGATGAAACAAGTGAGATCCTTAAGTCCTACATTACAGGGATAGAAAACCAAATTGATAAGAAAGTAAAAGTAATTAGATGTGACAATGGGACAGAATTCAAGAATAGAGTTATGGATGAATTTTGCAAAGAAAAAGGAATAAAAAGAGAATATAGTGTAGCTAGAACCCCACAGCAAAATGGAGTAGCAGAAAGGAAAAATAGAACTCTTATAGAGGCTGCTAGAACAATGTTAGTAGACTCTAAGTTGCCAATTTCATTTTGGGCTGAAGCTGTAGGTACTGCTTGTTATGTGCAGAACAGGGTTCTTGTGATTAAACCTCATAGAAAGACTCCTTATGAACTTTTGTTTGGTAGAACACCATCTCTAAGTTTTATGAGACCTTTTGGATGTCATGTCACTATTCTCAATACCAAAGATCATCTAGGAAAGTTTGAAGGAAAAGCTGATGAAGGCTACATGATAGGGTATTCTTTGCAAAGTAAGGCCTATAGGGTGTATAATTGTTGCACTAGGCTAGTGGAAGAAAATATGCACATAGAGTTTCAAGAGAAACTAACTAATGTTGCAGGCATTGGACCAGATTGGTGTTTTGACATTGAAAAGCTTTCAGAATCTATTAATTATGTGCCTGTCACAGGTACAAATACTAAGGATAATGCAGGTTTTGAAGACAATGTTGAACCAAATGATGATCAAGATTACATCTTAATGCCAGTTTGGAAAGGATTGGATTCATCTTCAAGTCATGGAGAGCCTTCTAATACAACAAATGAAGGTGTTGAAGATGATCATGGAACTCAAGGTCAAGGAAATCAAGAAAATTCTGCAAATGAAAAGGGTACTGCCAATTCACAAGATGGTACTGCCAGTTCAACAGATGGTACTGCCAGTTCACAAGTTGGTCCTGCTGAACCATTAAATGTTCTATCAGATGATTCCTTACCAGAAGATGTAGGGATTGGAAATCTTCCAATTACCTATGATGTTCCTACAACACACAACACAAGAATTCTCAAAGATCACTCCATTGATAATGTGATTGGCAGCATTGATTTTGGTGTTAAAACAAGAACTCAAGTCTTATCTTCAGACCAAGATGGGTTTGTCTTAGCTATCTATGAAGAAAAGAACCATGAAGTTGCCCACATATGCATGTTTTCATGCTTTCTCTCACAAGTAGAACCCAAAAACATTATAAAAGCCTTAGATGATTCAAGTTGGGTTGAAGCAATGCAAGAAGAGCTACTTCAATTCAAACTTCAGAAGGTTTGGATACTGGTTGATTTGCCCAAAGGTTACAGGGCAATTGGAACCAAATGGGTTTTCAGGAATAAGAAAGATGAAAGGGGAATTGTGATAAAAAAACAAAGCAAGATTGGTGGCCCAAGGGTATACTCAAGAAGAAAGAGTGGATTATGAAGAAGGTTTTGCTCCTGTTGTAAGAATTGAAGCAATTAGGCTATTCTTGGCCTATGCTTCTTTCATAGGCTTCACTGTCTACCAAATGGATGTCAAAAGTGCCTTTTTATATGGTACTATTGAAGAAGAAGTGTATGTTTCTCAACCTCCAGGCTTCATTGATGCAGAATATCCAGACAAGGTGTACAAGGTTACCAAAGCTCTTTATGGTCTACACCAAGCTCCCAGGGCATGGTATGAAACATTGGCTTTCTATTTATTGGAAAATGGATTTCAAAGATGCAAGATTGATCCAACTTTGTTCATCAAAAGAACCAAGAAAGACATCTTGCTGGTGCAGATTTATGTTGATGACATTATCTTTGGATCCACAAACCAGGAGTTGTGTGTGGAGTTTGAAAAACTTATGCATAATAAGTTTGAAATGAGTTCCATGGGGGAACTTACTTTCTTTCTGGGTTTCCAAGTGAAACAATCAAATGAAGGCATATTTATCAGCCAAGATAAGTATGTAGCAGAGATCCTAAGGAAATTTGGGTTTGCAGATTCAAAGGTTGCAAGTACACCAATGGATCCAGAAAAGGGGTTACTCAAAGATGCTGAGGGTGAAGATGTTGATGTGCACAAGTACAGATCAATGATTGGGTCCTTGATGTACCTTACATCATCAAGACCAGATATCATCTTCTCAGTGTGTGTATGTGCAAGGTTTCAAGTAAATCCAAAAGTTTCTCATCTCACAGCAGTCAAAAGAATCTTTAGATACCTCAAGGGTCAACCTAGGTTGGGTCTATGGTATCCAAGGGAATCATCTTTTGATTTGGTAGCTTATTCAGACAGTGACTATGCTGGTGCAACCCTAGACAGAAAATCCACAACTGGTGGATGTCAATTTCTTGGCTGCAGACTCATATCATGGCAATGCAAGAAGCAAACAATGGTGGCCAACTCTACAACTGAAGCAGAATATGTTGCAAGTGCAAGTTGTTGTAGCCAAGTTCTTTGGATCCAAAATCAATTGCTTGACTATGGGTACAATTTTCTTAACACCATTATTTACATTGACAATAGCAGTACTATTTGTATCATTAAAAATCCAGTTCAACATTCAAAAACAAAACACATTGAAATCAGACACCATTTCATAAGAGATTGCAATGAGAAAAGGTTAATACAAGTTGTCAAAATTGATTCTGAAAAGAATTTTGCAGACCTTCTCACCAAAGCTTTTGATTTAGGTAGGTTTAAATACCTGGTAGCAGGTATTGGTTTGATAAATCTTTGAAAAACATGTATTTTTGTACATAAAATAAACAAGTTCTGGTCTTTAAACATGGTACTACTAGTTAGTTATAAGGTACTGTCAGTACATAATTGGTACTGCTAGTTCAAAATTTGCTCTGTTTTTGTTCATCTTGATGCTTAAAATGTTAACAATGCTATAAAACAAGTGCTATGCACTATGTTCTTTTGGTCTACAACTAACAAATTTCAGGTTTCTCAAGATTGAGAACAAAAATCATGATGTGGAAATGGTAATCAGTTCACCAAGTTTTACAAACTTAAAGAGCTGGCTAGTCCAAAGCAAACGGCTCTTGGTAAAGACTTCTCAAATCCGTTGATAGCTGATAGTTTGCTAAAAACTATAAGGTGATCAGTTCACCCAGTTTTACAAACTTAAAGAGCTGACTAGTCCAAAAGCAAACGGCTATTGGTAAAGACTTATCAAATCCGTTGATAGCTGATAGTTTGCTAAAAACTATAAGGGATTTTTACTAAAATTTCAAAGAGACTGCCAAGTTATATTTCTAAAAACAAGGTACCGGTAGTTCAAATTTTAGTACTAGTAGAGTAAAATGGTACTGCTACATAGCCATTGAGTCTGTCAGGTTAAAAATATAGCCGTTGTTTTGAAGGGCAATTCTGTGAATTACTCATGTTTTCCTCGAATTAAGGATATAGTTATTATAATAAAAGATCTTTTTGACCGCCTCTTCAATTACTTATCCATATCTTTAATAGTCGGTCAAAAGTAATTTTCTCATAATCAATCCTTATCACAATTCACACTCACCTTTCATCTTCTTCCAGTACAACAATAAAATCCCACCATCATAATCAAATTTTTCCTCAAAACTTTCACCATGGCTCGTCTAAGTTTTGTCAAACATCACAACCAATTAGCATTTTTGGAAAAGTCTGATGAAAATGAATCTTTTCATCAAGCAGTGGATTTTCTAAAAAATTATAATATCAGGTTTGCTTTACTCGTGAATCCCACTATTTTTTAATCTCAAATTTTACAATTTTGGCAAACGGCTAGAGTTAACACTCTTAGGAATGGATTCAAGAGTTAGAGGTCAAAGTGGATGGCAGAACCCTCACTTTTACCTAATCATCCATTAGAAGACATCTTCATTTGGATGATTCAGATGGTATTAGTCAACTGCCTGATACTAAAATCTTTGAAAATTTGACAAAAATGGGGTATAATGTGACTTCTACAAAGCTTACATTTCTTAAAAAGCATTTTACCCCTCAATGGAGATTTTTGATCCATACCATCCTTCATTGTTTAAGCCAAAAGAAAACCTCATGGGAGCAGTGATGAGTGTCTAAAGACTCATCATTTTATACTAATCTGAGCTGCCAAAACATACAAAAACACTCAAATATGTATCAAAATACTTAAAATATCTTAAAGGTGTGTTTTATATGTTTCAAATGCAAAATATGTAAAAACAGATGAAAAACGTACAAAGTTTGCATAATTGGCAGTTTCAGTCCCTCAAGTTTTATAAATTGGCAAAACTAGTCCCTGGTTATTCTAAAAACTTGAAAAAGTCATCAAAGGTCCTTTTTAATCATAAAGTTACATATTTAGTCCTTTGGTGCAAAGTTTTACAAAATTACAAGTTTAGTCCCTGTACTTTGGAATTTGACAGAAATGGTCCCTGGGATGTAAAAACTTTGAGAAATTCAATTTTGGTCCTTATACTAATAATCTTTTGCAGGAATGGTCCTTGGGTGATAAGTTTGGTTAAATTGCATATTTGGTCCCTCAAGTTTGGTGAATTGACAATTTTGGTCCCCGGATATTAAAATATGAGAAATTATTATTTATTGTCCTTGGGGTATTCAATCATGGCAAGTTTAGTCCTTAAATAAACTTTGGAAAAATCACACATTAGCCCCCAAACTTTCAGCTAATTACAACTTTGGTCCTTGTGATTTTCCAAGTTAAAAACCAAACGGATCCTATTTATTATTAACCCATAATATAAACTAAACCCAACCACACACCAACAGCCCACCCACTATCCTAATTACCCAAGCCCACCACTACCTAGCCCAATCCAACACCCTTAGTATTAAAACGGGGGCAAAGCCCCACCCTCGGTCAACCCTCCAGCCAAACCACCCTTTTCCCTCCCAAATACCACCACCACTCAGACCACCATACCACCTGGTATACTACCTCCACCTCACACCCCAGCTGTCTACCCACTATCCTCCACCTCACACCCCAGCTGTCTACCCACTATCCTCCACCTCACCACAACCCTCCAAACCCCATTAAACCCTTAAAATACTCTCCACGCAATCTACAGTAGCCAAAGAGACTTTGGCGCCAAGAAATGATTTAAACGGCTTGGATTGCTTTGACCTTATCAAGGGCTAGGAAGTGGTGGGAAATACCCCAGTGGGTCCCACAAGCTCAGAAAAGGGCTACAAAATGGAAAAGATGCAGAAGATTAGAATAATTAGTGTAGGTTTTAGTTTATTGTAATCGTAGGTAATGTTCTTTCTCATTTAGTTGTAATTTTAAGTTAAATCTTGTTGTACTCAGTTAATTTCATGTCCTTTAATCTTTAATTCAAGTTAAATTCAAGTTTTAGTCCGGTTCTCAGTTTATGCAATTTCATAAAATTCTCAAAAATCTCACTAAGTTTGTATGTTGTTATTTGTTGTTGAAATTGAAATCTAAAGTCCATGTAGGCTCTGACAAAGCTTATCAAAGCTTTTAGATATCTTATAATTCAGTTTATTAGTTAAACTCATAAATTCAAGAAAATCAATAAAATAGGAAAATAAATAGAAAAATAGTTATAAAGAAGAAGCAAGAAGATTGGAGCAGTGTTATTGGATATGTTTCTGGTTTAGAATCCTATGGGGGATACTAGGTTATGATATGATTCACTAATTCTTGGTTTCTCAGTCACATACCATTTGTAAGTGATATTTCCATTTTATGCTTTTTAGTTTGATAATATTTGTTACTGTTTGATTAAGTGCTCTTAAGTGTTTATTGGATATTTGATATTGATAATATAGTTTAAAACCAGTTGCTTGTTCCTTGGAAATCATTTTAACTCAAATCCAAAATCTCACTGTGTAAATCATAAGTTTGACAAACCTATGTATTTTACTTGTGGCATGGTTGATTTATGTTTAATTGTTCTTAAATAATCATAGAATAGTGTTAGGAATCAGTGTTTTTGCTTGAAGTCACCATTAGCCTTGGAAATCATAGATTGATAACGTTAATGGGGTGTTTGGATTAGCCTGTTACCCTATGTTCCAGGTTTAGTTTGTTAGTATTTTCTGTGTGCACAAGTCTTATTAAGTCTAAATCAGTTAGGCAAGCCACAAAATTAGTGTCTCATTAGGTTTAAAGTCAAAATCCATCTCCTAACTCCTTGACAGTTAACTGTCAAGGATTTGTGATCCACAAATCCTCCCATTAGCTCATATCTTGTAACTTTAGCTTATTTCAGGTCTATAATAACTTATTACAACTTAATCAGTCAATTAGAAGTGATAGAAGTTCATAAAACTCAACTAGTTCAAGGTTCCTAAAAAGTCAATTTGTACACACTCAGATTTTCTCAAATATTGAGAGAATTGTTTAGAATTTAGGATTGGGATCTAGGCTTTGAAACTTGTTTCTAATTACACTCTACCAGCTCAACTTTGATTTCCCACCTTCATCATATTTTTAGCATTTTTCCTTTGGGCCCCACTCACCCTCAAACTTACCTGCAGGGCAAGGTATTGCCCTGCATCAGCAGCTCAGTCCTACACCACCAACTTTGGTGGTGTTTTGTGACCACCTCAGTGGGCCCCAGACCCTCTAGTTAGGTTCCCTCAACCCCCTCCTACCAGACTCTTAAAGTTGACCCTTGGTTTGACCTGGTACCCTGTGGACCCCACCTAAATAAGCATTAAACTTTGTCCCTATTTCTGTGTTGAACTAAGTTTTGGATTAGCTTAATATGGCTTATTAGCTTATCTACTGAGCTTATTTGATCATTTTGAGTTTTGACAAGTCCAAAGTACTTATTAGAACCAGATTTAGCCATAGTGGGTCCCACATAAGCTCATTTGAGCTTATTTCTCATTTTAGTCAACGAAAGTCAACTGTGGTAGCAATAAGCTTCCACAGTGCTTAATAATAAGTTCTAAATTAGTTGTTTTTACAAAAGTTGCTTATTTTTATATATAATATAGTTTTGTAAAAGAAAAATCCAGAAAAGATAACATAAAAGTAAGTGATAGTTTCTATTTAATTTAATTTAATTTTAATTTTCATTTTTACATTTTTATTAAGTAAGTTGTGATTTTATATTTTTATTAATTTCATGTTAGGTTAAAGTACATATAATAATTTTCTCAGATTTTTGTTTTGTCTTTTAGTATTAATTAGAATTAAAAATAGTTTTATTAGTAATTAATAAATAAATAAATTATAAATAGCATAATTAGTTTTTATATAGTAACACCTATATTTTATATTTTCCTAGCTTTTATAAGTCATAAAATAATTTTAGAAATTTTCTTGTGATTTATACTGTTCATTTAATAGTTTTTATAATTTAAATAGTAATTAAATAATAAATAGAATAATAAATAGTAAACTAGTTTAAAAATATATAAAGTAAAGTTTTTATAATTTTTTAGGATTCCTGTAATGGTTAATTAGATTTATAAACTTTTTCATAATTTTCTAAGTTAGTTTAATATTATTTGTAATTTAAAATAGTTTAATTAGTATAATTAATATTAATAGTTTTTAATTAATAAAAAGTTCATAAAAAGACAAAAAGATTTATTTTTATTTTTTATACTTTCTTCAAGTTCTAATTTAAGTTTAGAAATTATTTTTTGTAAGTTTTTAGTTTAATTTGTAGTGTTAATCATTTTTAGTTTTTATTTAAGTTAATTTTAAATAAATAGTTAAATAGTTTTTAATTAAATAATTAATAATAAATAATATAATAATCTAAAAAATGGTTTTCTTTTTAATTTAATTTTATTTTAAGTATAAGTTTATAGAATTTTCAATTTTAACCCTTGTAGTTTATTTTTCTTAAAACTCACCTTTTTCTCAGTACGCAGTCGCGTCTGATTTTAAATTGGTGTACGTTTTTACGTTTTAGATACCTAGCTTTCACGTAATCATTTCAATAGTTTAATTAAGTTATTTTAAGTTGCAAAACCCTAGTTTAAACATACACACACACACTTATAACCTTTCCTGTTCATATTCGCTTGATCACAAACTCGTTTATAATAAAACATCGCATACCTCGTTGGGACATTACGACCCGGGAAAACACTGTATTCCTCGGAAGCATTTGCCTTTGATTAGTTTGACTTTACTATTGACCATTCACAAGTGGTTGAGAAATAAAAGATAACTAGTTTGAGGCGAATCAAAATTTGGCGCCGCTGCCGGGGAGGTTGTGCGCTTATTCTAAACGATTTTGCGTATTAGTGATTCTGGATATACATCTATTGTATATTTACCATCTTTTATCTAAACTTTTATAAAACAAAACACAAAAATATCCATCTTTACCCTCCTACCCTTTTTAATTCTTTAGCTCTTTACCCTCTATCCATTTAATTCTAACTTCTATATTCTTATGGCATCTATGAACCCCGAATTCTTATTCATGCTTGAAAAGTATCAAGCCTTGTCCGAGAAACTTAGAATTCGTGTTGATCATGATGATCCATCTATCCCTATTCCCTCTCCGGTGAGGGAAAGAGATCATGAAACCGAGGTGACAAAGGACCTTGTACTTTCCTCTGACGATGGAAGTGCTAAATACGTCCAAACCACGGTTGTCCAAAAACCTGAGCTCACAAATGCTCCTAAACCTTCAAGAATCAATCCTGATCTTTCACGGTTTACGGTTAAAAGTTTGTCAAGCAAACGTACAGAGCTTAGGGCAGTGACTGAAAAGAACGATTTTCCTAACCTTCACGTTTATCAAGAACCAAAACCCGAGACCATAACGGAAGTGGTGGAAATTGCTAGCTCTCAGAGCACACCACTTGTCCCACCTCCAGATTTTGTTCCTTGTGACGGTTGTGGTGAGCCGCTTTTTGGTTTTCCATGTCGTTGGTGTACATGTGTACAATGTGGTAATGATATTCAAAACGGGAGTTGTTTGTTTTGTGGATCGAGTAATTCATTTGCTTATGATCCTAATCAAAAATCATTCAACGACTCCTCAAATTTTTCCAACTACCCATCACATTCATACGAGCAAGAATCATATTATACAAATATCAATGATGCTTCGTATCAAAATACACCAAGCCAGACTCAGCAGTTTAACTGTTGTGAGTACTGTGGAGGTCCACACTTTAGCTCTGATTGTCAAACAAGGAATCCATTTCCTTGTAACAATTATGACTATCCGTTTCAAGACCCACCTCCACAGTACCAAATGAACCAAGCAACTCCTCATATCCAGCAAGACCCTTATATAGAGGTTTTTGAGAAACTCAAAGATTTTAAGGAGGAGTTGGCTAATATGTTGCTTCGCCATGATCCAAGTTCTTCTTGTGTATATTGTGGGGGTCCTCATAATGATGATCAGTGTCAACCTTCCGGTTTTGACACATCCACACCTCCACAATTTCCACTCATTCAAAATTCTCGTGATAAATCTATCGCAGAATTACTTGCTGAAGAACGAGATTCTGGGAAAAGCATGGAAGATTTAATTGCTGAGCAAAGAGTAGCCAAAATACGTGCCAATATTCGCTATGCTGCTTTTTGAGAGTACGATGATGACAGTGATGATGATGATAACATTGTTATCATTCAAAAAGATTCATCGAGTTCATCAGTTGAGACTCCTTCCATGGATATACAGGGGGAAAATAATATAACTGAATCACCAGCAGTAGAAATAATGGAACTTGTAGACTCCATTACTGCTAGCCCTTCTCAGCTCCCTCTGTATGATGTTATCACACCCGAGGTTCCCACTCACTCTCTGAATATGGGGGACGAGCATCTTGACACAATTCTTGCAAAGGAATCGGACGAATTCATAAAGTCTAGTGTTGAGAACCTTGTTCCAATCCCAAGTGAGTCACAGGGAATTCTTGATCATATGTGTGATATCCCTCCCCCTCTTTTCTTTTCTAAAGATCATTCTGAAACTTCTCCCGATTCTAAATGACATCTCATGGAGAAATTGAGTATGTTGAGGTTTCATTTCCTCATTCTGATGTTGAAACTCTCCTTGAGGAGTTCACTGATGAGCTTGCTCACATTGATTCACTTCCATCAGGAAGTGATGATGATCTTTCAGACACTGAAGCCGATGTGGTAGAAATTGAAAATCTTATAAACTCTAATCCCAGCATCGAGCTTAGTGATTCACATACTGATGACCATTCTTTATCTTTTGGAGACATCAGTTATGTGGACGAATTTCCTTCTGAGCTTGTCAACTCAGAAGAAGAGAATGATGAAGTTATTGACACTGAAATTAAAAATGAAGCACTACGTGCAACATTATTAAAAGTCAGTCTTCTCATTTCTAGAATCGAGGCTTTTAATGCAAAGCCTATTTCATCTCCTATCCCCGTCAAGGATAGTGAGATTTTGATCAATGATTCTATTCCGGAATTGCAAACGTTCCATTTTGATCAATCGGGAGAGAAGATAAGTGGTATCACCACTTCTCATTCTTATAATTCTCTTCCCGTTTATGAATCATTTACTTTTGAGGAGTTCCCTAATGAACTCACTCAACTCAATCCCGAATACGAATCATTCACCTTTGAGGAGTTCTCCTGTGAACTCACTCATATCATATCTCCACCGGAGTATGATAGTTTCTATTTTGATCTAGACATACCCATAATATGTTTTGATCAAACGAGCTTAAACGAGGAGATTCATGAAACAATGAATTCTCCTATTGAGGAAGAAGAGTTAATCATGATTTTCATCATGACTTTCTTTCTTTTCTTCATATATTCTGTCTCCTATCCTGTTCTTCACTCCTTCGGGAGTGAAGACATTATCTTTGATCCCGGCATTCTCATTTATAAATTATGAGCCGGTTACTTATCTCATCGATGTGGAACTTTCACGTGCTTCAAATGTTTATCCAAACGTCTTGAATGAAAGTCCGATTGAGATTGTCTCTTCCACTTGCTTCCCCATGGACAAATAAATTCGGGGTCGAGTCAAGTTAGTGACTCGGTAATCAAAAACAGTAGCATGTACATAGGTTTTCACCCATGTTTTACCCTAGTGTGGGGGAGATGCCCCACATGTTGTATATATATATATAAGTTTAAAAAAAAAAAAAAAAAAAAAAAATAGTGATAGCTTCTATTTAAGAAGTTTTATCTAAAAAATATTTGTATGTATATACATTTTAAATAAAGGCTATAGAATATTTCCTTCTTACGTTCTAAGTTCGGTTTAACACCCGGTACTTTGAATATTGAGGACAATATTCAGTTCTAAGTGTGGGGGGAGATTCGTTATTCTAACGAATTTAAACACATGTTCCATCAAGAACCCCCATTTTAGCCCAAATTTTAAAATTTTTTCTCACTTAGAACGCAATAAATGGTATCAATCCTCCATGTCTAACCCACAACAGGATTGGCTAATCCAGGAGCAAACGGTTCTTGGTAAAGATAACTCAAACCCGTTTATGGCTTGCAATTTGCCAAAAATTGTATGGTTCCTCAACACCCCATATCCCATAAAGCGAATGAGTTGGCTAGCCCGCAAGATTATGGCTTGTGGTAAAGGCCGTGGAAAAACCATAATTGGTAATCAGCTCACCAAGATGTTGACTATTCCATCAAGAGTTGGCTAGTCCAGAAGCAAACGGCTTTTGGTAAAGACTAATCAAATCCGTTGACAGCTGGTGATTTTCTCAAAATCACACGGTTATCAGGTGTGCCACAGTTCTTACACCTGGCTACTCCAGAAGTGATGGCTTTTGGTAAAGAGTTTTTCAAATCCATTAAGTTTTTCTCAATAGATTGCTAGGGACAAGCAATAGTTTAGTGTGGGGGATTGATGAGTGTCTAAATACTCATCATTTTATACTAATCTGAGCTGCCAAAACATACAAAAACACTCAAATATGTATCAAAATACTTAAAATATCTTAAAGGTGTGTTTTATATGTTTCAAATGCAAAATATGTAAAAACAGATGAAAAACGTACAAAGTTTGCATAATTGGCAGTTTCAGTCCCTCAAGTTTCATAAATTGGCAAAACTAGTCCCTGGTTATTCTAAAAACTTGAAAAAGTCATCAAAGGTCCTTTTTAATCATAAAGTTACATATTTAGTCCTTTGGTGCAAAGTTTTACAAAATTACAAGTTTAGTCCCTGTACTTTGGAATTTGACAGAAATGGTCCCTGGGATGTAAAAACTTTGAGAAATTCAATTTTGGTCCTTATACTAATAATCTTTTGTAGGAATGGTCCTTGGGTGATAAGTTTGGTTAAATTGCATATTTGGTCCCTCAAGTTTGGTGAATTGACAATTTTGGTCCCCGGATATTAAAATATGAGAAATTATTATTTATTGTCCTTGGGGTATTCAATCAGGGCAAGTTTAGTCCTTAAATAAACTTTGGAAAAATCACACATTAGCCCCCAAACTTTCAGCTAATTACAACTTTGGTCCTTGTGATTTTCCAAGTTAAAAACCAAACGGATCCTATTTATTATTAACCCATAATATAAACTAAACCCAACCACACACCAACAGCCCACCCACTATCCTAATTACCCAAGCCCACCACTACCTAGCCCAATCCAACACCCTTAGTATTAAAACGGGGGCAAAGCCCCACCCTCGGTCAACCCTCCAGCCAAACCACCCTTTTCCCTCCCAAATACCACCACCACTCAGACCACCATACCACCTGGTATACTACCTCCACCTCACACCCCAGCTGTCTACCCACTATCCTCCACCTCACACCCCAGCTGTCTACCCACTATCCTCCACCTCACCACAACCCTCCAAACCCCATTAAACCCTTAAAATACTCTCCACGCAATCTACAGTAGCCAAAGAGACTTTGGCGCCAAGAAATGATTTAAACGGCTTGGATTGCTTTGACCTTATCAAGGGCTAGGAAGTGGTGGGAAATACCCCAGTGGGTCCCACAAGCTCAGAAAAGGGCTACAAAATGGAAAAGATGCAGAAGATTAGAATAATTAGTGTAGGTTTTAGTTTATTGTAATCGTAGGTAATGTTCTTTCTCATTTAGTTGTAATTTTAAGTTAAATCTTGTTGTACTCAGTTAATTTCATGTCCTTTAATCTTTAATTCAAGTTAAATTCAAGTTTTAGTCCGGTTCTCAGTTTATGCAATTTCATAAAATTCTCAAAAATCTCACTAAGTTTGTATGTTGTTATTTGTTGTTGAAATTGAAATCTAAAGTCCATGTAGGCTCTGACAAAGCTTATCAAAGCTTTTAGATATCTTATAATTCAGTTAATTAGTTAAACTCATAAATTCAAGAAAATCAATAAAATAGGAAAATAAATAGAAAAATAGTTATAAAGAAGAAGCAAGAAGATTGGAGCAATGTTATTGGATATGTTTCTGGTTTAGAATCCTATGGGGGATACGAGGTTATGATATGATTCACTAATTCTTGGTTTCTCAGTCACATACCATTTGTAAGTGATATTTCCATTTTATGCTTTTTAGTTTGATAATACTTGTTACTGTTTGATTAAGTGCTCTTAAGTGTTTATTGGATATTTGATATTGATAATATAGTTTAAAACCAGTTGCTTGTTCCTTGGAAATCATTTTAACTCAAATCCAAAATCTCACTGTGTAAATCATAAGTTTGACAAACCTATGTATTTTACTTGTGGCATGGTTGATTTATGTTTAATTGTTCTTAAATAATCATAGAATAGTGTTAGGAATCAGTGTTTTTGCTTGAAGTCACCATTAGCCTTGGAAATCATAGATTGATAAAGTTAATGGGGTGTTTGGATTAGCCTGTTACCCTATGTTCCAGGTTTAGTTTGTTAGTATTTTCTGTGTGCACAAGTCTTATTAAGTCTAAATCAGTTAGGCAAGTCACAAAATTAGTGTCTCATTAGGTTTAAAGTCAAAATCCATCTCCTAACTCCTTGACAGTTAACTGTCAAGGATTTGTGATCCACAAATCCTCCCATTAGCTCATATCTTGTAACTTTAGCTTATTTCAGGTCTATAATAACTTATTACAACTTAATCAGTCAATTAGAAGTGATAGAAGTTCATAAAAGTCAACTAGTTCAAGGTTCCTAAAAAGTCAATTTGTACACACTCAGATTTTCTCAAATATTGAGAGAATTGTTTAGAATTTAGGATTGGGATCTAGGCTTTGAAACTTGTTTCTAATTACACTCTACCAGCTCAACTTTGATTTCTCACCTTCATCATATTTTTATCATTTTTCCTTTGGGCCCCACTCACCCTCAAACTTACCTGCAGGGCAAGGTATTGCCCTGCATCAGCAGCTCAGTCCTACACCACCAACTTTGGTGGTGTTTTGTGACCACCTCAGTGGGCCCCAGACCCTCTAGTTAGGTTCCCTCAACCCCCCTCCTACCAGACTCTTAAAGTTGACCCTTGGTTTGACCTGGTACCCTGTGGACCCCACCTAAATAAGCATTAAACCTTGTCCCCATTTCTGTGTTGAACTAAGTTTTGGATTAGCTTAATATGGCTTATTAGCTTATCTACTGAGCTTATTTGATCATTTTGAGTTTTGACAAGTCCAAAGTACTTATTAGAACCAGATTTAGCCATAGTGCGTCCCACATAAGCTCATTTGAGCTTATTTCTCATTTCAGTCAACGAAAGTCAACTGTGGTAGCAATAAGCTTCCACAGTGCTTAATAATAAGTTCTAAATTAGTTGTTTTTACAAAAGTTGTTTATTTTTATATATAATATAGTTTTGTAAAAGAAAAATCCAGAAAAGATAACATAAAAGTAAGTGATAGTTTCTATTTAATTTAATTTAATTTTAATTTTCATTTTTACATTTTTATTAAGTAAGTTGTGTTTTTATATTTTTATTAATTTCATGTTAGGTTAAAGTACATATAATAATTTTCTCAGATTTTTTTTGTCTTTTAGTATTAATTAGAATTAAAAATAGTTTTATTAGTAATTAATAAATAAATAAATTATAAATAGCATAATTAGTTTTTATATAGTAACACCTATATTTTATATTTTTCCTAGCTTTTATAAGTCATAAAATAATTTTATAAATTTTCTTGTGATTTATACTGTTCATTTAATAGTTTTTATAATTTAAATAGTTTAAATAGTAATTAAATAATAAATAGAATAATAAATAGTAAACTAGTTTAAAAATATATAAAGTAAAGTTTTTATAATTTTTTAGGATTCCTGTAATGGTTAATTAGATTTATAAACTTTTTCATAATTTTCTAAGTTAGTTTAATATTATTTGTAATTTAAAATAGTTTAATTAGTATAATTAATATTAATAGTTTTTAATTAATAAAAAGTTCATAAAAAGACAAAAAGATTAATTTTTATTTTTTATACTTTCTTCAAGTTCTAATTTAAGTTTAGAAATTATTTTTTGTAAGTTTTTAGTTTAATTTGTAGTGTTAATCATTTTTAGTTTTTATTTAAGTTAATTTTAAATAAATAGTTAAATAGTTTTTAATTAAATAATTAATAATAAATAATATAATAATCTAAAAAATACTTTTCTTTTTAATTTTATTTTATTTTAAGTATAAGTTTATAGAATTTTCAATTTTAACCCTTGTAGTTTATTTTTCTTAAAACTCACATTTTTCTCAGTACGCAGTCGCGTCTGATTTTAAATTGGTGTACGTTTTTACGTTTTAGATACCTAGCTTTCACGTAATCATTTCAATAGTTTAATTAAGTTATTTTAAGTTGTAAAACCCTAGTTTAAACACACACACACACTTATAACCTTTCCTGTTCATATTCGCTCGATCACAAACTCGTTTATAATAAAACATCGCATACCTCGTTGGGATATTACGACCCGGGAAAACACTGTATTCCTCGGAAGCATTTGCCTTTGATTAGTTTGACTTTACTATTGACCATTCACAAGTGGTTGAGAAATAAAAGATAACTAGTTTGAGGCGAATCAAGTAGTTTAGTAGTAACATGGCTGCAGCTCTCATTTGCCTGGCAACACACAAGAAATTCAACTTTTCAAAATATATTTTTGAAGGATTGGTTAAAAATGTGGACAGTGAAACAAAGTTTTTGATGTACCCAAGGTTTATCCAGTGCCTCATCAACAAATCCAAACATTTGTTACTTCCCCCAAACAAACCTTTTAAAACTCCCAAACTTACACACAAGGTGTTTTCAAATATGAAAATTGGTTTTCAAGGAGAAGAAGTACCACTTTTTGAGGAGATGTTAGCACAACATTCTGAAGAACCATCCACATCATCTGATCATTCATCACCACACCCATCACCAGTACCATCAGTCACACCACCAGTACCATCAGTCACACCACCATCACCAGTACCATCACCATCTCATCAACCAACACAAACACCATCTGCAACATCTCCATCATTATCACATCATAACTCACCACCCCAATCTCCTCCACATCAAAGTGTAGATGCTCAGACTATAAAGGATCTAAAGGAGCAAGTGCAGCTCTTGCAAACTACTCTTGAAAGTCAAAACAAACACTTTACAGAGATTAACACCAAGTTAGTTAAGAGGGTTGAGAAATTAGTGTTAAAGGTGAAATTGTTGAAAGGTAAAAGAACTTCTCAGTTGGTTGTTTCTAGTTCTTCAAGTTCAGATGCAGAAGGTTTGGGTCTCTCTTCCAAAAAGGGGAGGATGGGTAGTTCTAAGAGTGAAGAAGAGATTCAATTTCAATTTCATGAAGGAACTCAAGTGATTGATGAAGAGCCTGCTATTCAAGAAAAAGAGCCTGTTAGTGCAAAAGATACTGCTGAAGCAGAGCAAGAGCCTGCTGGGATTCAGAGGCTATTGGCTATGAATCTAAAAGGTTCTGATCAAAATTTTCTACAAAAGAAAAAGGGGATCACAGCCTCAGGGGAGGTTTCTTGTTTCTGATGAACAATCTGCTGCTCCAAGTCTAGAATCATCACCAAAAGACAAGGGCAAGAAAATTATGTTTGAAGATGAACCAAAGCCTAAAAGGTTGAAGAAGAAAGAACAAGTTCAGATAGCTGTAGATGAAAAGTTGTCCAAACAGCTTCATGAAGAAGAGGTTATGGGGGCTGAAGAAGAGTCAAGAATATTACAAGAAAAATTTGATGCTCAGCTGCAATACATCATTTCCATTGATCTAATTGTAAGGGGTGAAGCTTATACTCTGGTGTGTGATGAGTCTCTTAGCTCAGATGAAATGACAATCAAGCTCAATGATTTCATTACTAAGAAATACAATCAAGAGGCATTGGATGATGTCTATCAGCAGATCCAGAAGAATCAGAAGAAAGGATTTAAAATGCCTCATTCTGAGGCAGATCAGAAGATACAAGATATATCTGAAAAGAGAAGTGCACATGAAGGATCATCAAATCAAAAGTAAATCATTTGATGAATTGAAGCTTCTATACTTAGAGGCTTACAGAAGAAACAAAAACAGTTTTCTCATGGATACACAAGAAAGGCCTTCCAAAAGAAGAAGAGATGATCAGAAGGATCAAGCAGAGAAAGCAGACTTGCCTCCTGTTCAGTCAAGAGAAATGGTTGTCCATGTTCCACAAGTTGTCTTTGCTGAACCTTTACATGCAAGGCATCCAATCATAGATTGGGAAATCTACAATGACAAATTTGGTAAAGCATGGAAGATAACAAGAGTTGGAAATAAGGTTGAAATTTTCAAGAATTTTGAAAATTTGCTTAGAGCATGTAGCAGATTGGATCTAGATGAATTATGGGACTTAGTTCAAGAGAAGCTGAAAACCAAGTATAAACCTGATGCAAAGGAGCAAGAGCTATGGGTGGAGTTCAGCAGATTATATGATCCAAATCCTACTGATACACATTGGAAATTTCCTTACTATGATTTATCTGTTACATGGGAATACTTCAGCATGAGCCATGTTCATCATCTTTCCACTCAGAGTGGAATGGAACTCTTTATGCTAGGTGAGAAGGAGTATCCTTTAAGCTATGAAGTATTATCAGTCTTGATCTCCAATAAGCTATTGTGTAAAGAAGAAACTGATGCAGTCAAAAGATTGAAGGAAAGCATATTTGATCAGTATGAAAGCCTAAAGAGAAAAAGATAAGGTTTCTGGAAGAGTTCCCTCAAATCCTCAAGGTATGAATTTTATTCACAAGAAACTTGGTTATTTTAAAAGGGAATAACTAGTTTAGGGGAGGATTGTTGGGAATAAAATGCACAAGTTAAAGAGTCTGCCAAATGATAGTTAAGCCTGCCTCTTCAGTTTTGTTGATGTTGAAGATATACTAACAGTACCTTCTGGGTGAGAAGGTACTTCTAGTTGATGAAGGTCCTGCTAGTTTTAACGACAAGTTGTTATATTTTATTTAGAGATATTTAGTTGTATTATTAGTCTTTGTACAAAGTTACACGCTTAGTAGAAGTAGTACAGAGGTCTCAGTAGATAATATGGAGTGTTTTACCTTGAAAGGTGTAATATTAGGATAAGATAAGTCTCTAAGTATATTATATTAAGCAACTTGACAACTTGTAATAAGGGCTCCTTATACTATAAAAGGAAACCTTAAGTCACCTTCTTAGAAACAACAAAATCAATCACTGGATGCATAACTTCCAACTTTAAATCCTTTTCACGTATCAAAGATTCAAGGTTACATTTGTAATCCTGGTGATAGTTTAGATCACCCGTATTATTTCATAAATAATATTGAATCGTTTTGTGTTATTCATGTTGTGTTCATCATTCTAAATTATTCACGTTTACTTATTCACCACCTTTGTTCCTTTAGTGTGTTTTAGTAAATTCCGCGTACTAAATCACATTCATTCATAAATATCCCAAACACATTATTAAGATTAACATCTCAAGTGTTTGAACAAGTATAATCCTTCCACATGCTACCGCGTTGCTTTGACCTGTTTTACATGTACAATATGATTAGCCATTGTTCTATTCACCATGGGACTGCTAAAAGTTCTATTTCCTATGTGTAATGCAGGCCCTCCCGATACATATGTGCATATGGGCAGGTGTGATCAGGCCTGCCGTCATTGCAATGCAAAGTTTTGGTATGATGAAAGGATTATTATGGGTAATAGCAGTCATGTGGATTACCATAAATGTTGCAGTGCTAGGAAAGTTAGGTTGCATGATCAGGGTGAATACCCACAATATATAAAAGACCTTTTCACTAATTGGCATTTTTTTGGAGAATATTCGTACTTACAATCAAATGTTCGCAATGACATCATTTGGTGCAGAAGTGGACAACTCTATAAACATGGGTGGTGGTCCTTATGTGTTTAAAATTTCTAGCCAGCTTTACCATCGAATAGGTTCTCTTTGTCCACAACCTAATACACGGCCACAATTTTTGCAGTTGTATATCTATGACACACAAAATGAGGTTGCAAATCGTTTGGAGCACTTTCAAAGAAATGGTCAAAGTCTGCGTCCAGATATTGTGGAACATTTGATTGAGCTGCTAGACGAGCACAATCAATTAGTGCAGTTGTTTAGGACTGCCAGGGATAAAATGGCAGAGGTCGATATTCCAGAATCCAGTGTCCGTTTATTTGGTGTTGTCGGCTCAAGGCAGCATGAGCTGCCTACAGGCGACTCTATTGGTGCAATTGTTTTTGAAGGTGGGCCAGATGTGGAGACTGAATTTGATGTGGTCGTGGAACAACACGATCATCAGTTACAATATGTCAGCAAGTTAAACGCATCTTATATGTCAATGCAATTCCCATTGGTTTTTTTCTTTGGTGAAGATGGGTACCATTTGGGTTGCGTGTTATTGAGCAGGCATACATCTTCTGACCCTCCCAAGAAAATGTCAATGAAAATGTACTATGCGTACGAGCTACACGACCGTTTCAATGAATATCGACTTCTCCCAAGGAGTAGCACTTTTCCAACAATATGTTGTGATAGCCTACTGTAGCATAGAACAATCACGGATTAACTTTATAAGAGAGCATCAAGATGATATTCGGAATGACTATATGGCAGGCCTACACGATGCTATCTCACGTGGTGATCAAGACGGTTCAGATGTCGGTTCAAGGACAATTTTGCCTTCATCCTTTACAGGAGGCCCACGCTATATGAATAGCCATTATTTGGACGCTTTGGCCATATGTCGGGTGCACGGGAACCCGTTATTCTTTATCACATTTACGTGCAATGTTAACTGGCCTGAGATCCAAGAATATATGGAGCACTTCCCGCATGTTGAAGTTGCTGATAGGCCTGATGTTGTAGACCGTGTCTTTGAAAGAAAGATACATAGTTTAGTTACTTTCTTACGAGATTCAAAGCCTTTTGGTGCTATCGAAGCAGGTACCGTTTAAAATCTCTATGTGTCTACTATCTATTAAATTACTACACTTTCAAGGTGCCTAAATAACTATTGTCTTA
Source organism: Artemisia argyi (assembly GCA_030686995.1). Lineage (NCBI taxonomy): Eukaryota > Viridiplantae > Streptophyta > Magnoliopsida > Asterales > Asteraceae > Artemisia > Artemisia argyi. The sequence continues at coordinate 144,461,256 of CM060695.1, read as the reverse complement.
TTACAATATTATACACGGTTGAGTTCCAGAAAAGAGGCATGCCGCATTGTCATTTGCTTCTGTGGATCAAAGAAAGCCACTGTGTGCAGGCACACACAGATGTGGATAAGTATGTTTCTGCAGAGCTTCTAGACCCAGCGATCGATCCTGAGGGTTACAGAGTTATCACCGAGTTTATGATGCACGGGCCATGTGGGTTGGTCAATACAGCAGCACCATGTATGCGGGACAGTGATGTATGCACTAAGAAGTTTCCTAAGGTTTTTTTGTCCAGAGACATTTATTGATGACAAAGGACATGTGCATTACCGTAGGAGGGATTCAGGAATAACAACAATGAGGCAAAATGTGAGCCTTGATAATGGGTGTGTTGTTCCACATAACCGGTCCCTATGCATGCGGTTCTACGCACATATCAATGTTGACTACTGTGAGTGGTCAATGCTTATAAAATACCTCTTTAAGTATATTCCAAAAGGGGCTGACCGAATAGTAACTCATATTACAAGAACACTTGGAAGTACAGGACCAAGTGCAAGCCGTCGTTCATTGCACATTGATGAAATCAAGAATTTCCAGGATGCTAGATTCATAGGACCGCACGAGGCATGCTAGAGGATTCTAGGATTCAGCATACATAGCAGGGATCCACCAGTTCAAATACTTGCAGTTCACCTTGAAAATATGTAGCGGGTGAATTTTAGGAGGCAGCAGCGATTACAGGCAGTTGTGGATAGCGAACACAACAAAAGAATGACGCTTACTGAATGGTTTAGGTACAACCTTTACAGTACAGATGGTCGCCATTTAACATACCTAAACTTTCCAAGGGAATATGTATGGCACAAGGATGGAAAGTACTGGCAGCGTCGGCAGCGTGCAATCACGCCATCGATTGGCCGTTTGACGTATGTACATCATAACTCTGGAGATGCATTCTACCTACGGTTGTTGCTTTGTCATAAAAAAGGTTCAATGTCATTTCAACATATCCGTACAGTTGATGAAGTTCTTTATCCTACAAATAGAGCCGCGTGTGAAGCCATGGGGCTGTTAGGTGGTGATCAAGAATGGAACATCGCTTTACAAGAAGCTTCTGTGGAAAACTAGAAGGGGGGGGGGGGGGTTGAATAGTTTTACGTTCTTTTAAATTTATTACCAAAATATTTTGTAGCTTATTAAAAACTTTCGATTCGATCTCAAGTGAATTCAAGTGACAACCAATATAAGCAATTCTAATCTAATAATGAAAGTATTGAAATGTAATGAAGAAAAGATAGAGTTAGAAAGATCAAACCACAACACGCGAATTTATAGTGGTTCGGCTACAAGGACACCTTCCTTGCCCTACTCCACTCCCCGAGTACCACACTCGAGAGTTTTCTTCACTATGTTAACAAACTCCTTATGGTGGAGAAACCTTACACACCTTGGCTTACACGAGTTAACGACACTAAGCTAAATGTCGAGTTCTAATCGTAGCTAGAACCAATCTCACAACTTCTTCACAACTTCACACCTTCTTCACACCTTCACAACTTCTTCAAGACTTCACACCTTCTTCACACCTTCTTCTAAGCACAACTAGATCACAACTACTAAACTACTTTACAACACACCTAGTTTCTACAAACAACAAATTCACACAACACTTTTACAAAGATCTAACACTACTACAATATGAAACTAGCTAATCACAACACTACTACAATTAGATGGATGTAGAGGAGTGTTCTTCTTCTTGCACTTGAATGGATTAAGCTTTGGATCACTTGGAAACAAAGACTTATGAATTATATGATCAAAGGATTTTAGATCTAGAAATGGAGGTTGGATCAGAAAGTTTATAGTGCAAAAAGGTGAGAAAAATATGTGGAATGATCCAATATTTATAGGGCCAGAAAACACTGTTCTGGAGCGTGCCGGTCCCCTTAATTAGGGGGCGGTCCCCTTAATGATTAAGGGGGCCGCCTAGTAAAATTAAGGGGGCCGCCCTCCTGAACGTTGGAAAAGTTTTTCTGGATAAAATTTGCCCTTTTTGGTTGGAAATTTGAAATCATATCTTTGTAGCTTAATATAGCATTACCAAATTTGATTTACAAATATATATAAAATGTTAATATCATTTTATAAAAAGTTATGTCTTAAGACAAGGTTTCCTTTGATCATGTAATGCATAAGATGCTTAGTTTATGCATACCTTAAGTGATATTAGATGTAGAGGTAAATATTTGTTACCAAATACTTGTTTACGTCTTAATCTTGACTTAATTTGATTTGAGTTTTGTAATTATCAAAACATAGGTTTATTGAGAGATATTAATAACATTTTTAAACATTATTTATATCAACAATCTCCCCCTTTTTGATGATTACAAAACTTAAACTCATTAACTCAAAAATTAGTTTTTAAACAAGTATTTTAGTGAGTTTATATTTACTTCTCCCCCTTTTTGTAGAATCAAAAAGGTTATGCCGACAATTTTCAAACGTGAAAATTTGACGGGAAGTTATCTCCCCCTTGATGTGTACTCCCCCTCGTTTGGGGGCACCAAGAGAACGAGCTATGGAATGCTTTGCAAAAAAATATTAGAAGCACAAGTATATTCATGCAAACATATATTAGGTGATAAGAAAGAAAATAAGCATGGTTGAAAGAAAGCATTCATATTAAATAAATGGTTGTGGCAAGACACAACATACAAGTAGCAATAAGGATTACAAGTAGAAAAGCAAGTACACAAATTAACAACTAGGAAAATACATCATCATGCAAAGAGTACACGGTCTTCATAGAGCTTGCAAGCAAAAGGGTGGTAGAGGCTTTATTTATTAAGCATATCAAATGCTTAATTTGGAGAGCATGATGGTGATGGTGGAGGAATGGGTGAGAATTGTGGTGGAGGAATGATTGGAGAGGATGGTGGAGTTGGTGGTGGTGGTGGGTTGGTAAGTAAATGTTCAATATATGAAAACATATATTTAATTTCATCTCTAAGACCAAAGATGACGGTGCGGTTGTGGATGCAACAAAGACAAGTATCCCCATGGGATTCAAGTAGCCTCCAAGGCACGGGATTGGCAAAGAATGGTGGTGTAATTGGTGGAGATGAGAGATGAGCATCATGAGGTGTTATTGGTGAAAGTGAGATGGTAATATAGGTGGAGATAGGTTCTTGTGTAGGAAGTGGTGATGATACTTGTGGTGACAAGTGTGAGTTGATGTAGTCATTGATTGATGAGGTTGAGGGTATGGAGGATGAGGAAGTTCCATGAGTGGAAGGTGTTTTAGATGGTGCATTGGGTGCACTTGGGGATGAGAATTTGGGTGGAGGTGATGGGGTTTTGTTTTCTTCATTTGTTAAGTCAATGAAGAGTTGTTTTGGGGGGATGACCACAAGCTTTTGTTTCTTGGAGGCTTTGGAGTGTGAGGTGCTTGGTGGAGTTATGATGATTTAGATGATGAATGATGAGATGAAGAATGGTGATTATGGAGGGAATTTATAGTATGGAAATGGTTGTTTTAGGTATGTATTCGAAATGGTTGAATGAGATTCTAAAATCAGTTGGGTTAAAATGGGAAATGGTAGCTGATACTAGAGAAAGGGTTCACAAGATGCAAAAGAAAACAGTGAACCCAGTTCCAGATGGCCGGTCCCCTTAATTGTAGGCCGGCCCCCTTAATGATTAAGGGGACCGCCTAGGGAATTAAGGGGGCCGCCCATCTGGTGTTTTCCCAGACGACCAGAAACCTAAAATTTGAAGAATTTGGTGATTTTTCAAGTGTGTTTTTCCAGCAAGCCCTATTAGAAGTATATACTCTAGGAATGATGATATATAAACACATATATATAACCAAATGTTGCATGCAAATTAACATATTATAATCCACATTGAAAAGAACCATAGCATAGCATTAAGATAGTAGCAATATAATAGTTAAAGTCTAAACATCATTCAAGAGATAAACAAGAGATAACACAAGTATTTCCGAATGAATCGGACAAATAACAAACCATACAAATGTATAATAGAAACAAATAATAACAAGTAGCAATACGTCAATATCTTATACTTCTTCTTCTTTCCAAGCATCTTCCTAAACATCTTCCCAACGGATTTGAATCCTCCTCGAAGTTCTTCATGTATTTGTTGTTGACGGTTGATGATGGACGTTTGACGAGTGAAGAGGAGCTCATTGGTACGTTCATGAGGAAGAGGAACTTGATACTCGGTATCGTCAATATTGGAAAGATTTTCAACAAAGGTCGTGGGGGATGGAGTACTAACACGTGAGGTGTTTTCCTCCTCATCATCATCATCCTCACGATGAGATGTAGAACCACGAGGCCTAGAGTACAAAGGAACACGAGATTTTCCTTTGTCACTTCGAGAACGACGAGTACGAACAAGAGTGAGTTGGTTCAAGGTAGGATGGATTTGAACGTAGTAATCTCTTTGAAGATGAGGGTAATGTTCCATGACATAACGATAAAGTCGTGTAAGGAACATACCATAAGGAAGATTGGCATTTGGGGTGTTTTTGGCGGACATGATTCGATGAATAAAAAGATAAGCCAAATTGTATTGCTCTTCAGCAACTACACAATATAACATGAGGGCAATGCTCGCCGTGACATGATCACGGTGACCACCCGTACCAAACGCATTCTCGAGAATGAGTTCTTCCCACTTTTTCATATCTTGGCTTAACTCTTTGAGGAGGATTTGATTTGCATGAATATCGACATTCTTCGACTTGATTACTCGACTAGTCGTACGACGTTCTAGTTCAAGCATTCGACGAATGTCCTCAGGACTAGGAATCTCAGAATAGTAGGGGCCATCCTGAGGACGATTTCTTTCAAGAGAGGAAAGATCCCATTCATTTGAGAAAATGGCTTGGCCGTTGAATGGGATTCTAAGAATTTGTCCAAATTGAGCAAGAGTAAGAGTGATGAATTGATTTTGAATCATGAAGGAAATGAGGAGATGACCATAGGGATCGGTTTGCACCGTCACTTGGCTATAGAAGTCGAGGATAAAACGAGGAATGATTGGTTCGTTGATTTGGAAAAGACATTCAAAACGAATATTGGAGAACGTTCGTTCGGTTTGATCAGAGTCATAGAAAGATGGATCGACAATTCTTCATTCTTGAATGTTTCTATTTTCGATGGGACGATAGAAACATGCAACTGAAGGAGACATGCCGGGAGTAGAGGAAACTTTTGGAATGTATTGTTTGGTTTTGGAAACATCACCAACCGTGGTCTTAGGCATTTTCACCTAAACAATATAACAACAAAAATAAAATTAAGATAAAAACAACTATCATGCATATGTTATATGTATATATATATAATTATATGCAATATATGTGGAACGAAATTCTACTTCGACACAAAAAAATATTCAATGAAGTAGTTTCATAATGTTCCTTTTATTTTGATTTTAAACTCGTTTAGAATATATGATATCAAAGAGTATGATATCATAATTCATTTCGAAGTAAGGCTAGATATATATTAGATTATATATCTTCCATTTCATAAGAGTTTGACACAACATAAGCTTGTTTAAAAGATTAAAATGCGAATTTTATTTTTCAAAAATATCTTTTTCGAGATAAACCAAACGCTCCCTTAACTAGATAAAAACATCCTAAAACATCAATATATATATTGATTATATATCTTGATGACATCTATTGATTCTAGTAGTATTAACAAATTTTATGAGCTAGTTTTAAGTTTCAAATAACCACATATAGTTATAGTTTGTTCATGAACCAAACGCCCATGTTGTCTTCATGAACCATTTTATAACGAATTGAAAAGTATGTTTTGATTGTTTATAACATTAAAACAATGTAATGTAGTAAGTTTTAAATAGTTTTTAAGAGTTATATCAACAATGTGCCTTTTGAAAAATAAGATTCAACAAGGGTTTATGGGCGATTAATGATATTGACAAAATGATATGTTATACTAAATTTGAGTTGCAATACATCATCCTAATCCTATGGGAAGCATTTGGTAGTTCAATTCCTAGCTTCTATTTCACTAAAATTCGAATTAAAATAAATTTTAATAAAATGCCTAATTATTGATTAGACACCAAATTGAATGAAATGTGATGAAATGCATGTTGGAAAACTTACAAAAGATGTTGTTGTATGTTTGGTTAACGTTTGCCCCTTGCGAAACAACCCCGGATTGGTGATATGGTGGAGGATTTTGATGGTTTTGGGTGTTTTGGTTCGTACTCAGCAGTGGTGGGGAAGAAATATATGAGCAAATGGAGTGTTTGGGAATGGAAATAAGATGGAAAACGGATTTGGGAGTGTCAGATGGCCGGTCTCCTTAAACATTAAGGGGACCGCCCCCGATAACAAGTCGGTCCCCTTAATCTTTAAGGGGGCCGCCCTTGAAATTTTTGGATTTTCGCGGAATTAGTTTCTGGAACAAATATATTTATACGTATATAATTAGATTTATAATATATCAAAAATACGTAAACGTTTATTGGCACGATGATAAAATACTTAACAATTTTTAATTACCGTTTCGATAATTAAAATGCAGCTTTGACAATTTTGAATAAAATGATCAAAGTGTTAAGTTGATGAGGGGTTTGAGGTGTGTTCGGGAATACGTGAATAAGTGTATATATGTATATATGTATATAAGTATAAATGTGAGTGAAAGATGGGTTGATGGGTGAGGTTTGAAAGATAATAGCGGAGATAGAATATAGTCGGCGAAAGGAGTTTGTTTCATCCATAGTGTTCACGTGCGAAGGCGTTCTTGCATGATAAAAGTCCACTTGACTCATATCCCTTCATCATCATGAGTCTTCTAAAAGAGGACTTAATAGAATAACGCGAGGGGGAAGGAAAGGGTTCGATAATGAACAATTTTCTGGAGTTCTAGAAAGTCAACTAATGACGTATCTAGGTTATGTGCAAGAAGTATATATATATATATATATATATATATATATATATATATATATATATATATATATATATATATATATATATATATATATATATATATATATATATATATATATATATATATTTAATATAATAAGTATAAGAGTATATATATATAAGTATATATATGATCAAACAAATAGAGGGAAATAGCAAGCTATATCTATGCAAACAATGTAATCAAATAAAGCATATTTATCTAAGCATGGCAATGAGTTGTGAAAGAATGGCGTACCCGGTGGTCTTCAGAAAAAAAATCTTCAAAATCATCAAGATGACATATAGACTTTGAAAAAAATCTATGTTGAGAGAAACTTCAAGATTGCCTCAAGGAGTGTTCATCTAGCTATTCGATCCCCATTGTCTCTTTGGTCCAAAGTTGTTTGGTCCAAACATGTTTAACATTTGATTAGGATGCATGAAAGGTGGTAGTATACCCCAAGGATTGTAGCTTTGTTGGTAGTTCCACATTTGATTACTATTGTTATTATAGTTTTACCTATTTTGGTTTCTTCTTGGTTGAGGTGTTTTAGACCTAGGATTAGGATTATTTGGTTTTCTAGGTGGTGGTGTTTTAGATCTTGTCTTAGATTTAGAAGATCCTACCTCGTTTTTTAAAGACGGTTTATAAAAAACTTTTACTTCTTCATTGTTGGCAAGAGGTATTTTTCTATCATTAATAAGTATATACTTAGGATTAGATTTTAGAGGTTTTTGTTCATTAGGTTCATTTTCGAATTTAACATTTTTAATCTCACTTGTTGAAGCTTCATTTGAATTAAATCCTAAACTGGTTTTATCTCCGGATGTTCTTTGAATACTTATTATTTTACTAAGTGAGTTACTACTATTTTCAAATTTATCAAGTTTGCGAATTTCTTCCCTAAGTATTTCGTTTTCACCTTTAAGCTCTTGACATGATTTACATTCTTCAAAAATTTCTTTACCTTTTTCAAGTTGATGTATTTTAATTTTTAGTTCTAGTACTTCATTTTCCAATTGATTGTTTATGTACTTTAGTGATTTGTTTTTGGCCATTACTAGTTGTCCTAATTTGCATAGCCTATTATATTCATTATCTAGGTCTTTTTCATTTAATGATAAGCTTTCATCACTAAAATATTCGGTTTCGGAACGTACCTCATTTGATGTATTCGCCATAAGACACTTCTCTTCTTTTGTCGTTTCTTTCTCATCTTCATCACTATCACTCCAAGCGCCTCCAACAAAAGCTCTTTGATTTTGATCTCTTGTCATCATTGGACATTTTCCAATGAGGTGATTTGGATCACCACACTTGAAACATTTCCTTTCAATCTTGTTGTTCTTGTCATCCTTACTCTTTTGAAATGTTTTCTTTTCATCATGCAGTTGTCTTACGAATCTTCCTCGCCTTTTGAAGAATTTCTTGAAATCTCTTACGGCCATGGCGTATTCTTCGTCATCACTTTCGGAAGATGAGCTATCTTCGATACTAGATTCCTTTCTAGCTTTCAAGGCGATTGATTTGCTTTGCTCTCGTTTTTCTTTGACCATTTCGGAATCCTTCTTAATAATAACTTCGTAAACTTTTAGATTTCCAATTCATCAAGTTGCAATGTTGACAAATTCTTTGATTCTTCAATAGCCGTCACTTTAGCTCGCCATTTTGGATAAAGAGCCCTAAGAAACTTCCTAACAAAATTCTTACTAGAAAAATTCTCATCAAGTGCTTTTAAACTTGTGATGATAGTGTTAAATCTAGCAAAAGCATTATCAATTGATTCCTCTTCCGGAATCGTGAATTGCTCATATTGTTGAACAAGTAGATCTATCTTATTATCTTTGACTTGACTATTACCTTGGTGAGTTATTAGTAAAGAGTTCCAAATTTCTTTTGTGGTTTCACACATAAAGATCCTTTCGTACTCTTTACGTGGTAGCGCATTATAAATAACCATTTTTGCTTCATTATTTTTTGCAAGTTTTCTTTTTAAATCATCATTTTGTTTTTCAAAAGGTACGATTTCATCTTTCTTTGTTTCAGGGTTATTTTGAATTGGTAAAAAATCACCATTAGTAATAACATGCCAAAGATCTAGATCTTTTGACTTCACATAAGTTTCGAATCGATTTTTCCAATATAAAAATCCATCACTTTCAAATAGTGGTGGTCTTTGCATAGATTGCCCTTCTAAATATTTTTCAGATTCCATAGATCGTTACAAGTTTTAAAATACAATATATTTTAAAGATCTTGCTAGACGTGGCTCCTGATACCAATTGTGGAAAACTAGAAGGGGGGGGGGGGTTGAATAGTTTTACGTCCTTTTAAATTTATTACCAAAATATTTTGTAGCTTATTAAAAACTTTCGATTCGATCTCAAGTAAATTCAAGTGACAACCAATATAAGCAATTCTAATATAATAATGAAAGTATTGAAATGTAATGAAGAAAAGATATAGTTAGAAAGATCAAACTACAACACGCGGATTTATAGTGGTTCGGCTACAAGGACACCTTCCTTGCCCTACTCCACTCCCTGAGTACCACACTCGAGAGTTTTCTTCACTATGTCAACAAACTCCTTATGGTGGAGAAACCTTACACACCTTGGCTTACATGAGTTAACTACACTAAGCTAAATGTCGAGTTCTAATCGTAGCTAGAACCAATCTCACAACTTCTTCACAACTTCACACCTTCTTCACACCTTCACAACTTCTTCAAGACTTCACACCTTCTTCTAAGCACAACTAGATCACAACTACTAAGCTACTTTACAACACACCTAGTTTCTACAAACAACAAATTCACACAACACTTTTACAAAGATGTAACACTACTACAATATGAAACTAGCTAATCACAACACTACTACAATTAGATGGATGTAGAGGAGTGTTCTTCTTCTTGCACTTGAATGGATGAAGCTTTGGATCACTTGGAAACAAATACTTATGAATTATATGATCAAAGGATATTAGATCTAGAAATGGAGGTTGGATCAGAAAGTTTATAGTGCAAAAAGGTGAGAAAAATATGTGGAATGATCCAATATTTATAGGGCCAGAAAACACTGTTCTGGAGCGTGCCGGTCCCCTTAATGATTAAGGGGGCCGCCTAGTAAAATTAAGGCGGCCGCCCTCCTGAACGTTGGAAAAGTTTTTCTGGATAAAATTTGCCCTTTTTGGTTGGAAATTTGAAATCATATCTTTGTAGCTTAATACAGCGTTACCAAAAATGATTAACAAATATATATAAAATGTTAATATCATTTTATAAAAAGTTATATCTTAAGACAAGGTTTCCTTTGATCATGTAATGCATAAGATGCTTAGTTTATGCATACCTTAAGTGATATTAGATGTAGAGGTAAATATTTGTTACCAAATACTTGTTTACGTCTTAATCTTGACTTAATTTGATTTGAGTTTTGTGATTATCAAAACATAGGTTTATTGAGAGATATTAATAACATTTTTAAACATTATTTATATCAACAGCTTCTTTCTCAGCAACCCCAGCTTATATGAGAAACCTTTTTTGTCAGTTCCTTATCTTTTGTGAGGTTTCTGACCCAGTTACATTGCTACAATCTCACTCAAGTTCCATGTCAGAAGACATTCCCCAAATACTTTCCGAAGCTTTGCATATACGAGATCTTCATGTCAGTCCTGAAGACTTACAAGATGGTCTTATGTATGAGCTGCAAGCAATCCTTACTTCCTATGGAAAATCGGTCAGAGATTTTGGGTTTAATTTGCCTCCACCTCACTTACTTCAAATCTTAAATAACAGGGCACTCATGGAAGAAAGGTCTTATAATCGTGAATTGTTAAGGAGTGAGAGTGAAAGATTAGTTGGCCATCTAAATGCTGACCAACGAATAATCTTTGAACGAGTCACGCATGCAGTGAATGGTCATTGGCAGAAGCTCATATTTGTGTATGGCCATGGAGGTACAGGCAAGACTTTTGTTTGGAGGACTATAATTTCTACATTTAGATCGGAAGGAAAGATTGTCTTAGCGGTCGCTTCTTCGGGTATTGCTGCCTTATTGCTCCCATCAGGAGAGACGACTCATTCAAGATTCAAGATACCACTTGATTTAACTGATGAATCAATGTGCAGTGTAAAAAAACGCAAGTGGGAGAGTTGCTTAGGCAGACAGATCTTATCATATGGGACGAAGCCCCTATGAACGATCAAAGATGTTTCGAAACGCTTGACCGCACATTGAGAGATATAATGGATAGCCCGACAAGTGTATTTGGAGGAAAAACGGTGGTTTTGGGCGGTGACTTTAGGCAAACACTACCCGTCAAGAAGAAAGCTACGAATGACCAGATTATTTCTTCGTGCATAACACAGTCATACCTATGGCCACATTTCAAAATCATTAAGCTTAGACAAAATATGCACCTACAACAGCCAGGTCTTTCGCTACATCAAGCTCAAGAGATTTCAACATTCTCTGAATGGTTGCTTCAGATTGGGAATGGTACCATTGGCCAACCAGATGGAGCTGATCCAGAGAATTCGGCGTGGGTACAAATACCAGATAGGTACTGCATTCCCGAGGGCGAGGCAGCTGTTCAAGAGCTGTTTGATTTTATATACGATGAACAAACATTGCAAGCACCAGATGCAACATCGTTACAAGGGAAAGCGATTGTGTGCCCGAGAAACGAAACCGCAGACACCATCAACTCTACTATCCTGGACATGTTAGAGGGGGAAACCTATACTTTCATAAGTGTTGATGAGGCTATACCAAAATCAAATGATGGGGGAGCAACCGAGCTATTATATCCTCAAGAATACCTAAACACGCTTTCCTTTTCAGGGATGCCACCACATGAGCTTAAGCTTAAAATAGGTGCACCAGTAATGCTGCTAAGGAACTTAAACCTATGTGGTGGATTATGTAATAGTACGCGGATGATTGTGACTCAAGTGTATACGAGACTTATTCAGGAAAAGATCGTCACCGGTACTAGAATGGGCGAAATGGTCTATTTACCACGTATTGTGCTTATCAATAAAGAGGAGCAACTGCCGTTTGTGTTTAAAAGGAAACAATTCCCAGTGAAAGTCTGTTACGCAATGACAATCAACAAAAGCCAGGGGCAATCGTTGAATAAAATAGGCGTATACCTACCCGAACCTGTCTTTGCCCATGGTCAATTGTATGTTGCACTGTCAAGGGCAACATCTCCTCAAGGTTTAAAAATGCTAATCAAACAAGTGCCAGACAAAGATAAAAACACAACAAAAATTGTTGTTTATAAATATTTTTTAAACATGGTCACACTTGCACAGGTTCCTTCCAATTATATTTACCTTTTAAGTGTGCATTTGCGTTTGTGCGATTATCAGATATCTATGCTAATAAAGTCTAAATTGTTATGTAAAATGTTCCACTGCTATCCGTATCCATTATGTGCTTACTTGCCTTACTAGCTTTCAACATTCATCCTTTCATTGAAACTTATTCGTTACTATTAAACATATATATACAAGTGATTGGCTCCAAACGGTCAACCTAAACTGACCAGGGAATGGTCAGCAAGGTCAAACAGCCTAGAGTCAATGCTTCGCGGAATATAGTGGTTTCCCCGGGTCGTTATGTCCCGACGAGGTGTGGATTGTAATCAAACGGTTTTGTGATCGGGTGAATTCGGATGAAAAGGGTTTGAAAGTGATTACACTACTGATTTGTACAAGAAAATAACTTAAATAAGTTATATGAATAGAACTGGACGTTTGGAAAAAACCAGAAACGTTTAAAACTTAAAAACGCGTACGTTACGTTTACATAAAACGTAAACGTACAAAATTAAAAGTGAAATACTGAAATCTGAAAACACCCGGGGGGTGAAAATGACTTTTTTACAAACTATAATATAAAAGAAAATTTTTAGAAAAAGAAAATAAATTTTAACACTAATTAATTATTTAATATTAATTAAATACAAATTATTACTAATTATTAATATTTAAACAACTTAAATATAATACAATATTGATTAAATACTAAAAAGGTGAAAATAAAATTTCTAAAATTATAAAATAACTAAAAATAAGTTTTAAAATTAAAAATAAGTATTTTTATCTTTTTGTGCTTTTTCTATTAATTAATAACTAATTAAATACTAATTACCTAATTAAACTATTTTAAATTAAGAAAAATACTAAATGAACAGTAAAAAGTCTAATAAAATTTCTAAATATATTTTACATTATATAAAAGCTAGGAAAAATATAAAAACTAGGTTTTACTTAATTAAAACTAATTACGATATTTAAAACTAATTATTAATTAATTATAAATAAAACTAAGATTAAATCTAATAAATACTTAATGACAAAATAAAAATCTGAAACAATTATTATAAATACTTTAATATATGAGTAATTTAAGAAAAATATAAAACAGCTAAGTACTCAATAAAAATTTAAAAATGAAAATTAAAATTAAATTACATTAAATAGAAACTATCACTTAATATTAAATTGTTTTTTTTGAAAATTTTCTTTTACCAATCTATTTTATAACTAAAAACAACAACTTTTTGTGAAAACAACTTTGGTAGAAAGCAAAAATAAGCTGATTAGGAAACAAAAAGCCACATAGTTGACTTTGTTTGACCAAGTGGTGAAATGAGCTAAAATGGCATTGAGTGGGACCCACTTGGGTTAAATCTGGTTTAACTGAGTTTAGGGAACATGTTTAAGCAATAAAAAGCCATTGGGGTCCTCAGATTAAGTCAATAAGCTGCCAATAAGCACTTGACTTATTGTGCTAGGACTGAAAATGGGACAAGAGTAGATGGACTTATTCAGGTGGGGTCCACAGGTCATAAGCTCAAAACAATGGTCAAACTTGAGAGCCAAGTAGGAGGGGGGTTGAAATGTGCCAATGTGTGGTAGTGGGGCCCACTGTGGTGGCTGGAAAACCACCACAAAGTGGGTGGTGTGGCCTGCAAAGCTGCTGCAGCAGGGGAGGGCTTTGCCCTGCAGCTGGGTTTTTGGGGGTGGTGAGGCTCAAAGAAAAATGGCAAAATAAAACAAATGTGGGAAATCAAAGGTGAGGTGGTAGAGAATAAGTAACAACAAGTTTCTATGCTTAAAAGTAAACACAAAATTCCACAAAATTCCTTGAACTTTAGGAAAAATCTGAAACCATGCAAATTTGACTTTTGTAAAAACTTAAGAACTTTGACTTTGATGAACTTTGAATGATCAAATCTTACTGGAATGGATATATTATGCTACAATATGAATGACTTAAGGTAGATAAACAACTTATAAATCAAAATGGATCATATTTGAAACCCAAAACCACAACAGTGGACTGTTGGGTGGGTTGAGTGGTAAATTTGACTTTGGGTTGTTAGAACTTGGATTTGAGACTTTACAAACACTATAATAACTCAACAAAGTATATAACTACCAAAGAAACACCAGAACAAACACAAGAGCATAGCTCATAAGCATAATCCAAACACTCCTTATCTTGGCTGTTTTTGAGTTTTTCATAGTAAATGCTTGATACAGGCCATGTTTTGACTGAGTAATGTTTTATTATTATGAAATGGGTTTGTTTAAGCATAAATACATAGATACTAACATCACAAACTCATAAATCATAAAAATGCAATTTTATCAATGAAAATGCAATAATGAGTAATTAGGAAAACTAGTGAACTATCATGAATTATTAAGCATCATAACAACTAAATAGTACTAACTAAGCACAAAGAAACATAAAACTCAGCTAATGAGACAAGCTACAGTGAAATACCAAAAACTTAAGTAAAAAGCTTACAAATGAGTTAAAGCAGAATCACATGAATCAGGTACCAAGATCACTCCTAATAGTATCCCACAGAGTAACTAAACCCAAAAGAATCCATAATCACCCATTTTCCATGCTCCAATCTCCATGCACACTGATTTTTATTTTTAAAACTATTTATTGAGTATTTTTGAGATTTTTGTTAAACTTGAACTAAGACTGATTTTAATGATTAAAAGACCTTAAACACTCATAAGTGGAACAGAATTGAGACAAAATGAGCAATAAACAACAACAATTAACACTTATCAGTGAAGTTGTCAATTTCACAAGATAATGTCAAATTTAGAATTTAAAAGCAAACTTTGAATTAAAAGCTTATGTTAAGTTTAGAGTACAGAAGTGATCAACATTACATAAGAAAAACAAGGATTACAACTGCATTAGTAAAAAAAACTACACTATGTCGACCTACCTAAAACTAAAAACTACACTAACTACTTGCTCTTTCTTCTTCTTTTTTGACTTTTATAGACCCTGGAGGGTTCCTTGACTTTTCCCACTTCAATACAAGCCGTTGGATGGGCTTTTGATGATCTCAGCCTTCAAAATTGTTTTGGCGGGAAATGGTGAGGTGGGCAGTTTGAGTGGGTTTGGTGGGAATTTAATGAGGAGAGGAGGGGGGTTGAATGTAGGTGAAAGCATTTATGATAGTTGGTGAGGAGGGGGGAGACAAGAACCTGGTTATTAGGGGGGTTAATAGAGGTTAGGGACGATGAACAGTAGGATGGCTTGGGGGTTTGTTTGTTTGACCTGGTCAACGAACTAGGGGTTATTAAAATGGGGGTGGGCCGGTTTTGGTTGGGCTTGGGGTAGTTTGGTATTGGATCAGGCCAAAAAATGGGGGATTGGGTTGTTTGTTACTTGGGTTTGTTTGGTTTGTATGAAATTTAATCACAAGGACCATTCATGTAATTAAGTGAAAGTGAGGGGCTGCAAATGTGATTTTCTGAAAATATCCACCATGGGTAATTTTGATAACATTTGAATATTATAAGGACAAAAATTAATATTTTCCAAAATTAAAATACCCGGGGACCAAATTAGTCATTTTTAAAAGTTTAGGGGTTAAACTTGCCATTTTGTGAAAATCTTTTATCCAAGGACCAATATTGAACATTTTGAATTTCCAAGGACTAAAAATGATTTTTCATCCAAAAATATCCCACCAGGGACCATTTCTGCCAAAACCTAAAACTCCAGGGACCAAACTGTAAATTTCCAAAACTTTTCCAATTTTTCACCAAAGGACTAAATATGCCAATTTTGCAAACTTTGTGCGTTTTTCATTTGTTTTTGCTCATTTTGCATCTAAAACATATAAAACACAATTTTGAAATATTTTTAGTATTTTGATGCATTACTGAGTGTTTTTGTATGTTTTACAGTTCAGATTAGACCAAAAATGATGAGTGTTTGAGCACTCATCAATCCCCCACACTAAACTATTGCTAGTCCCTAGCAATACTGTTTTGAAAACTTGATGGATTTTAAACTCTTTACCAAAAGCCATCACTTCTGGAGTAGCCAGGTGTGAGAACTGTGGTACACCTGATAACCGTGTGATTTTGAGCAAACCACCAGCTGTCAACGGATTTGAGTAGTCTTTACCAAAAGCCGTTTGCTTCTGGACTAGCCAGCTCTTGATGGAATAGTCAACATCTTGGTGAGCTGATTACCAATTATGGATTTTCCACGGCCTTTACCACAAGCCATAATCTTGCGGGCTAGCCAACTCATTTGTTTTTGGGGAGTTGAGGAACCATACAATTTTGGGCAAATTGCAAGCCATAAACGGATTTGAGATGTCTTTACCAAGAGCCATTTGCTCCTGGACTAGCCAATCTCTTTTGTCGGTTAGACAAGGCGGACTGATTACCACAAAAATTTTGAAGCACCAGTGAAAATTTTTTGAAATTTTTGAAATTTTGGCTAAAACGGGGGTATTATATAGTAAAATGTGATAAAATTCGCTAGAATAGCGAAATACCCCCCCCCCCCCCCCCCCCCCACACTTAGCATGAATATTGTCCTCAATATTCAAAATCCCGGCTATTATGCCGACATGTTGAACGGAAAAGGGCAACATTACAAGCTAAGCGTGGAAAACACCATTTTGTTTTTCACTCTTGTAACCATAACATGGGGGACTCCCCCACACTTAGGGTGAAAACCCTATAAGCATGCTACTGTTTTTGTTTACCGAGTCGCTAGCTTGACTCGACCCCGAATTCATTTGTCCTTGGGGAAGCATGATGTGGAAGAAGCAATCTCAATCGGACTTTCATTCAAGATGTTTGGACAAACATTTGAAGCACGTGAAAGTTCCACACCGATGAGATAAGTATCCGGCTCAAGATAATGATACATGAAAATGCCGGGATTAAATATGGTATCTTCACTCCTGAAGGAGTGAAGAAGAGGAGAAGTCACCCTGTAGGTGAAGAAAAGGAAGAAAATCATGATAAAAAGCATGATTTGATCTTCTTCCTCGAGAGCAGGCTCCGTAGCCTGAGTTTGGATTTCAAAGGGTAAGCTCGTAAACAACCCGGGAGGGTGGGTGGGAATTTGCAAATTCTCATAATTGAGTGCATTTCCCCCCGGGCTATCAAACTCCGGAGGAGTCATGATATGATGAGTGAGTTCACCGGAGAACTCCTCATGAAGAGAATTATTCACAAGATGTGAATCTGTGAATTCGTGTTCCGGAATAGACTCATCACAATCCTCATTCTGAATATCAAAGAGTGGATTATCAGAAATCAAAGTGAATTCAGATTCGAATTCAAATAGAGGATTGGTGAGAGTAGTATTGAATGTTTCGGGAACAAAGTGATCAATATTCTCTATTGGATTGTCGGGATAAGAAGTGAGTGACGGATCATGATATAGGAGACTTTCAATTTCTCCCAGATCGGCTTGGAAATCGAGGAGACCATCATCACTTTCCAAGGAAAGTGGATCGATGTGAGTAAGTTCATCAGCGAACTCCTCAAGAAGAGGATCAACATCAGAATGAGGCAGTGGTGCCTCAATATACTCAATGTCTCCATGAGATGTACAATCATCATTAAAATCTGAGAAAGTCTCAAAATGATCGTTTGAACACTCAAGAGGTGAAGGAATATCACATACATGATCCAAAGTTCCCTGTGACTCTCTCGGGATTGGAACAAGGATCTCAACACTAGACTTTATTAATTCGTCCGATTCCTTATCAGGAACACTGCTAAGATGCTCATCCCCCATGATTAGAGAGTGAGTGTGAACTTCGGGTGTGATAACAACAGACTGAGGGAGTGGAGAGGAGCTAGCATTCATGGATTGTACGAGTTACATTTGATCTTCTGCTAGTAATTTCTCCGTCTCATCATTTCCTCGCTGATTACCCATGGAAGGAATCACAACTGACGAATCTGATGAATCGTTTTGACTAATGACAATGTTATCTTCATCATCATCACTGTCATCATCGTCATCATAAAGAGCAGCATAGCGAAGATTGGCACGTATTTTAGCCGCTCTTTGCTCAGCAAGTAATTCTTCCATGCTCTTTTCGTTTCTAGCTTCTCGTTCTTCAGCAAGTAATTCTGCCATTGATTTTTCACGAGAATCTTGAAACGATGTAGTAGCTATCCCCTCCTTAAATTTTTTAAATGCTTCAAGAACCTCCTGACAAAGGTCTTGTGGGAATTGAGGGGTTGCTTGGGTCAACTAGTATTGTGGAGGTGGGTCTTGAAACGAATAGTCGTAATTGTTACAAGGAAGTGGATTCCCTGTTTGAAAATCAGAGCTAGTGTGTGGACCTCCACAATACTCACAACAGTAAAACTGATGTGGCTGTGAGTCATATGTGCTTAAGTCATAATTGTTATCAGGAAACTGCTCATAGACAAGCGTGTTTCCTGATTGACAATCAGAACTGTAGTGTGGACCACCACAGTACTCACAACAGTAAAACTGTTGAGTCTAGCTTGGTGTATCTTGATACGAAGCATCATTGAAGTTTGGATAATATGATTCTTGCTCGTATGAATGTGTTGGGTAATTGGAAAAATTTGAAGAGTCGTTGAATGAGTTTTGATTAGGATCATAAGCAAATGAATTACTCGACCCACAAAACAAATAACTCCCGTTTTGGATATCATTACCACATTGTACATATGTACACCAACGACATGGCAAACCAAAAAGTGGCTCACCACAACCAACACAAGGAATAAAATCCGGAGGTGGGACAAGTGGTGTGCTTTTAGAGCTAGCAATTTCCACCACTTCCGTTATGGTCTCGGGTTTTGGTTCTTGATAATCGTGAAGATTGGGCAAGTCGTTCTTTTCAGTCACTGCCCTAAGCTCTGTACGTTTGCTTGATGACCTTATAACCTTATATCGTGAAAGATCAGGATTGATTCTTGAAGGTTTAGGAGCATTTGTGAGCTTAGGTTTTTGGATAACCGTAGGTTGGACGTATTTAGCAATTTCATCGTCAGAGGGAAGTACATGGTCCTTTGTCACCTCGGTTTCTTGATTCATTTCCCTCACCGGAGAGGGAATAGGAATCGAAGGTCCATCATAATCACTACGACATCTCGATATTTTTGACAAGGCCATAAGTTTTTCAATTTTTCTCTCAAAGGCCCATTGTTTAAAGAAATCGTCATCGAGAGATGTCATTTAGAATTATTCATGAGAGGGGTATAAGAAGGTAGAATTAAACGGATAGAGGGTAAGGAAAAATATTTTTGGGTTTTTATGGAAAAAATATGAACAAAGATGGATAATATACAAAGAGATGAATTCCAAAATCACTAATCAGAAAAAAAAAAACCGTTTTTAGAAAACGCACACAACCTCCCCGGCAGCGGCGCCAAAATTTGATTGGCTCCAAACGGTCAACCTAAACTGACCAGGGAATGGTCAGCAAGGTCAAACAGCCTAGAGTCAATGCTCCGCGGAATATAGTGGTTTCCCCGGGTCGTTATGTCCCGACGAGGTGTGGATTGTAATCAAACGGTTCTGTGATCGGGTGAATTCGGATGAAAAGGGTTTGAAAGTGATTACACTACTGATTTGTACAAGGAAATAACTTAAATAAGTTATATGAATAGAACTGGACGTTTGGAAAAACCAGAAACGTTTAAAACTTAAAAACGCGTACGTTACGTTTAAATAAAACGTAAACGTACAAAATTAAAAGTGAAATACTGAAATCTGAAAACACCCAGGGGGTGAAAATGACTTTTTTACAAACTATAAGATAAAAGAAAATTTTTAGAAAAAGAAAATAAAATTTAACACTAATTAATTATTTAATATTAATTAAATACTAATTATTACTAATTATTACTATTTAAACAACTTAAATATAATACAATATTGATTAAATACTAAAAAGGTGAAAATAAAATTTCTAAAATTATAAAATAACTAAAAATAAGTTTTAAAATTAAAAATAAGTATTTTTGTCTTTTTGTGCTTTTTCTATTAATTAATAACTAATTAAATACTAATTACCTAATTAAACTATTTTAAATTAAGAAAAATACTAAATGAACAGTAAAAAGTCTAATAAAATTTCTAAAATTATTTTACATTATATAAAAGCTAGGAAAAATATAAAAACTAGGTTTTACTTAATTAAAACTAATTATGCTATTTAAAACTAATTATTAATTAATTATAAATAAAATTAAGATTAAATCTAATAAATACTTAATGACAAAATAAAAATCTGAAACAATTATTATAAATACTTTAATATATGAGTAATTTAAGAAAAATATAAAATAGCTAAGTTCTTAATAAAAATTTAAAAATGAAAATTAAAATTAAATTACATTAAATAGAAACTATCACTTAATATTAAATTGTTTTTTTTGGAATTTTTCTTTTACCAATCTATTTTATAACTAAAAACAACAACTTTTTGTGAAAACAACTTCGGTAGAAAGCAAAAATAAGCTAATCAGGAAACAAAAAGCCACACAGTTGACTTTGTTTGACCAAGTGGTGAAATGAGCTAAAATGGCATTGAGTGGGACCCACTTGGGTTAAATCTGGTTTAACTGAGTTTAGGGAACATGTTTAAGCAATAAAAAGCCATTGGGGTCCTCAGATTAAGTCAATAAGCTGCCAATAAGCACTTGACTTATTGTGCTAGGACTGAAAATGGGACAAGAGTAAATGGACTTATTCAGGTGGGGTCCACAGGTCATAAGCTCAAAACAATGGTCAAACTTGAGAGCCAAGTAGGAGGGGGGTTGAAATGAGCCAATGTGTGGTAGTGGGGCCCACTGTGGTGGCTGGAAAACCACCACAAAGTGGGTGGTGTGGCCTGCAAAGCTGCTGCAGCAGGGGAGGGCTTTGCCCTGCAGCTGGGTTTGTGGGGGTGGTGAGGCTCAAAGAAAAATGGCAAAAATATGACAAATGTGGGAAATCAAAGGTGAGGTGGTAGAGAATAAGTAACAACAAGTTTCAATGCTTAAAAGTAAACACAAAATTCCACAAAATTCCTTGAACTTTAGGAAAAATCTGAAACCATGCAAATTTGACTTTTGTAAAAACTTAAGAACTTTGACTTTGATGAACTTTGAATGATCAAATCTTAATGGAATGGATATATTATGCTACAATATGAATGACTTAAGGTAGATAAACAACTTATAAATCAAAATGGATCATATTTGAAACCCAAAACCACAACAGTGGACTGTTGGGTGGGTTGAGTGGTAAATTTGACTTTGGGTTGTTAGAACTTGGATTTGAGACTTTACAAACACTATAATAACTCAACAAAGTATATAACTACCAAAGAAACACCAGAACAAACACAAGAGCATAGCTCATAAGCATAATCCAAACACTCCTTATCTTGGCTGTTTTTGAGTTTTTCATAGTAAATGCTTGATACAGGCCATGTTTTGACTGAGTAATGTTTTATTATTATGAAATGGGTTTGTTTAAGCATAAATACACAGATACTAACATCACAAACTCATAAATCATAAAAATGCAATTTTATTAGTGAAAATGCAATAATGAGTAATTAGGAAAACTAGTGAACTATCATTAATTATTAAGCATCATAACAACTAAATAGTACTAACTAAGCACAAAGAAACATAAAACTCAGCTAATGAGACTAGCTACAGTGAAATACCAAAAACTTAAGTAAAAAGCTTACAAATGAGTTAAAGCAGAATCACATGAATCAGGTACCAAGATCACTCCTAATAGTATCCTACAAAGTAACTAAACCCAAAAGAATCCATAATCACCCATTTTCCATGCTCCAATCTCCATGCACACTGATTTTTATTTTTAAAACTATTTATTGAGTATTTTTGAGATTTTTGTTAAACTTGAACTAAGACTGATTTTAATGATTAAAAGACCTTAAACACTCATAAGTGGAACTGAATTGAGACAAAATGAGCAATAAACAACAACAATTAACACTTATCAGTGAAGTTGTCAATTTCACAAGATAATGTCAAATTTAGAATTTAAAAGCAAACTTTGAATTAAAAGCTTATGTTAAGTTTAGAGTACAGAAGTGATCAACATTACATAAGAAAAACAAGGATTACAACTGCATTAGTAAAAAAAACTACACTATGTCGACCTACCTAAAACTAAAAACTACACTAACTACTTGCTCTTTCTTCTTCTTTTTTGACTTTTATAGACCCTGGAGGGTTCCTTGACTTTTCCCACTTCAATACAAGCCGTTGGATGGGCTTTTGATGATCTCAGCCTTCAAAATTGTTTTGGCGGGAAATGGTGAGGTGGGCAGTTTGAGTGGGTTTGGTGGGAATTTAATGAGGAGAGGAGGGGGGTTGAATGTAGGTGAAAGCATTTATGATAGTTGGTGAGGAGGGGGGGGGGAGACAAGAACCTGGTAATTAGGGGGTTAATAGAGGTTAGGGACGATGAACAGTAGGATGGCTTGGGGGTTTGTTTGTTTGACCGGGTCAACGAACCAGGGGTTATTAAAATGGGGGTGGGCCGGTTTTGGTTGGGCTAGGGGTAGTTTGGTATTGGATCAGGCCAAAAAATGGGGGATTGGGTTGTTTGTTACTTGGGTTTGTTTGGTTTGTATGAAATTTAATCACAAGGACCATTCATGTAATTAAGTGAAAGTGAGGGGCTGCAAATGTGATTTTCTGAAAATATCCACCATGGTTAATTTTGATAACATTTGAATATTATAATGACAAAAATTAATATTTTCCAAAATTAAAATACCCGGGGACCAAATTAGTCATTTTTGAAAGTTTAGGGGTTAAACTTGCCATTTTGTGAAAATATTTTATCCAATGACCAATATTGAACATTTTGAATTTCCAAGGACTAAAAATGATTTTTCATCCAAAAATATCCCACCAGGGACCATTTCTGCCAAAACCTGAAACTCCAGGGACCAAACTGTAAATTTCCAAAACTTTTCCAATTTTTCACCAAAGGACTAAATATGACAACTTATGATTTCAAAAGGACCTTTGGTGATAATTTTTCATATTTTGAATATCCAGGGACTAGTTTTGTAATTTTATGAAAGTTGGGGGGACTGAAACTGCCAATTTTGTAAACTTTGTGCGTTTTTCATTTTTTTTTTGCTCATTTTGCATCTAAAACATATAAAACACAATTTTGAAATATTTTTAGTATTTTGATGCATTACTGAGTGTTTTTGTATGTTTTGCAGTTCAGATTAGACCAAAAATGATAAGTGTTTGAGCACTCATCAATCCCCCACACTAAACTATTGCTAGTCCCTAGCAATACTGTTTTGAAAACTTGATGGATTTTAAACTCTTTACAAAAGCCATCACTTCTGGAGTAGCCAGGTGTGAGAACTGTGGTACACCTGATAACCGTGTGATTTTGAGCAGTGGTCGCACGGTCCGATTTACTTTATGGAACCAAGATGCTCATGCTTTTAGGAAAACAGAATACGGACAAGCAGAGAAACCAGTTATTATCGCAGTGAGCTCATGCTTGGTGAAAGACTATGGGGGTAAACTTGTTGATTAATATTTATGATTGTGCCTCTTAAGTTTAGACTTAGCGTTGAGCTTTAAAATTTTTTTGCTTAACATTTATCTAAATTAACACCGGGCTTCAGCTGTCAAGCACCCCTGCAACGTCATATTACTTCAATCCTAACATACCAGAAGTAAAAGAAATTTGCGATGTGTAAGACCATCAAATGACAGAATAATGTTACATTTTATCTTTTAAAAGAACCTAAACTTACATCGTCTAATGATACAGGTATGAGGAATTCATTGACCCACCAACAATACTGAATATCCAGCACCAAAGATGCACAAATCCAGACGAAGAAAAGAGAAGAAACCGTGTCACTCTGGCGGATTTGGCTGTAGAGAATCCAGAAAACCAAAGGGTAATAAGCAACTGTAACTTAACCTTTAGCAAATCAAAAGGTAATGCACACTTTTTAATTTAAATGACAAAATGTTCGGTTTACTATTGATGCTACAATTAATGGACTTGATACAAAAAGAGCATGGTTTTTCAAGAAATGCTTTGACTGCGGTTCTAAAATCTCAGACCGATATCCACATGCTCACTGTAAGCAGCCAACCTCCGACAGTGACTTGCTTTACAGGTAAGCTATAATACATGGTACAGTTTTACGATGAAAATTGTATAATTACTAAGAAGCATGTTTTTAATTATCTACACAGTTATTGCTTTAGAGTGGTGTTATCCGATGCCACTACCACTGGAGTAATGACATGTTTTAGTAACGAAGCAAACTCGCTGGTAAAAGATTGCAAGGAATTGTTGCAGAACATACCTAACCCAGACCCGTATGATTAT
Organism: Artemisia argyi; assembly: GCA_030686995.1. Taxonomy (NCBI): domain Eukaryota; kingdom Viridiplantae; phylum Streptophyta; class Magnoliopsida; order Asterales; family Asteraceae; genus Artemisia; species Artemisia argyi. The sequence goes on along the minus strand of CM060695.1, from coordinate 144,436,562 downwards.
CCATCAGAACTGCTTTCTCTGCAAGGGAAGGCCATAATTTTTCAGCTACACTATGATCCAGATAGTACAAAAGATAACCAAGTTTTCATTCTTGATACCTGTTGGGATGAGACACCATTGCTGATATCAACTGTCAGTGCACTACGTGAAAGTAGTGCAGATTCTTCCAGTCAAACCACACTTGCAGCAATGGATGTAGAAACCAAGAGTGTGGCAGCTGGAACACCTATACACGAACCTTCAACACCTGAAACTGAAAAAAGCCCACCAAGTGTGATTAATACACCAGGAAACAGTAGCATTGCAAAAGTTGAGACACCCGACACCTTTGAGCTAAAGCAAACTGATGATGCACCACCGCCAGAACAAACTCCTTCATCTCAAACATCCAAACCTAAAAATGAACGGCCAAAAAGAGGTGCCAGGAGAGCCATTTTTACAGAAGACAAGGATGCACAAGGAACAACACCTGACAAGAAATCCAAAAAAAAAAAACTAATCAGACTAAGGCTGCATGGCGCAAACACAACAGGAGTGTTCCACCTATTTATGTATAATATTCTACGTACCTATGCACTACTAAGTGCACTTTAAAAACAATTAGTCCTGCCTTTTGCTACTTAGATGTAACTTTATTATCTGTATCTGAAAACCTATGCAGTATGTGTGATCACCCGTAAAATTTCCCTATGAATAGTAAAGTTAATCAAAAATTAATATATCATTACGTTAATTAATAACGTTTTTACCGATAACAATTTTTTTTATTTATTTATTATTTATTTAAATATGCTATGATTACTCGAAATCACTATGATACTTAAAACCTTTTCTCTTCGGAACAATGCTCACACACGTACCACTATAGTCTAATAATCGCGAAAGTATTAAATTTTACCACTTACGAACTTACGTAACATATTTTTAATAAAACGCATCCGACAACGTAAAAGTCTCACCAATTAAATACTAAAATATTCACTAATTATAATTAACAAATTTTACTAATCCTAATTAACACTAAACCGGACCCCTAATACCCTAAGCCCAAACAAATGCTCGGCCTATTACTATTCATAAGCCCAAAACCAAATCAAGCCCAAGCTCCCTTGTTTTATTTCATTTTCATTCGACTAGGACTATTAGAAACGAGCATGGTACGCTCAAATTCTCCACACGACACCCCTATATTTTTTCATGTACTCATTCCTCCCCTAGCAAACAACTAGGATGTCGAGTTTTAGCTGTTCACGTTGAGTCTAGGCATACTTTTACGAGGCAAAGTAAATGTCCCTAAACCGATTTTATAAAATGTCAACATGTTCAAAACTCAACCATTTGTACCCACGATTGTTTCTAAAACATCCTAAACTCATTTTAAACTCAAACTAAGGTCTAAATATTGCCAAGTTACTATAATCCCACAAGCCACAACCAATCTACAAATCGGTTCATGAAATAATAGGTAGTCGACATGTATTTCCAATCCAAACTTGTACTCCCCTAAATCAAGCACACACAATTCCTTATTTTACTCCCTAGTGAAAGTACCTTGGTCCTTTTATACTATATATATCTAGTACCATTCGTGTATAAGTTTTCAAAGCCCACGTTTCTTTCTTTGATGATTGAAATGTCGACACAAGAAACCAAAACCTTGAGTGTTTAGTACCACTCTTACAAGTTAGACTTTTTGAAAACACGTAACCATCAAATCACTTTAAAATCTGGATACTAGAACACCCTTAGAACCCTTTATATACCGCATGCATGCATGCTACGTTTTCCACTTCCATGGAAACTAAAACTCCACCAAATAATCCTAAGAAATAAACTAAGCAATAGGTCGAAGCTTTGGGTAGGAGATAAGGAGATTCGTGTGGGTTTAGGTGAAGAATTTGGTTGTTTGTGAACCTTGGTCGAGCAAACTAACATACTACGTACTCACCTCACTTAGTTCTCGACACTACGTCCCTCTTTCCACCACCATTTGGTGTCGTAAGTCTCTAAAAGACTCATTTCAATTCCTTTGATATACATTTAGTTGCATTGCATCTTTACACGACACACACAAACGCACCTCATTATTTAAAATCTATATAAACGACCTATATATATTATACGACCTTCTATATATTTGACACCCTAAGAAATAAGCTATGTAAAGATTTGGAACTAAAACACAACGTATAAACCATTTTTAAGTACGTTCCTAGCGTACCCCAACCCTTTTGAAAAACTCAAATATTTTCTAAGTCTTTTATTTACAAAAGTTCATCCAAGGCTAGTCCAAAACACACGCATATCTTTACAAATTACTTAACGAGCATAACTTTTTAATTCACAAACGAATAGACCTCATAGTACACAATTAATTTTGTATAGAAACTTTGTGATGAAAGTCACGTTAGGACTTAGTAATCGAGCCAAAGCAATCGACCAAGAAACGATTTTGAAAAGTTAAAGAAATACCGATTGGGCCTTAAGGCCCAATCATTTCAAAATAAGCCAAGGGAATAAGCTGAGGGTATAAGCTATTGGACAACTTATTCACGATCCAAACCTTAGCCCTAAGCAAAGCCCAAAAACCCCGTAAGCCCATTGGACCTAAAAATACTAACGGGCCTTAAATTTTCGTTAATAAGCCCATAAGCTAACCATGAACTTTTCGAACTAATAAGCTGTCGAAATGAGCTTAATAAGCTGATTCGAAACTATTTAGAAAAAGAAAACATTAAGTTTTGAAAATTTTGATTTTGGACTAGATTTGCAAAAGTTATGAAATTCGGGTCAAAAAATGTAAATATTTCAAAGTTTCGGTAAAATATGTCATTTTGTAAACTTTAGGATAAAAATTGATTTTTATAAACTTTAGGGTGGAAAGTGTAAGAAAAATAAAGTTTTGGACTTAAAAAGTAATTATATTTAATTTTGGACTAGCGGCATAACGCTAACGCCGTTAGGGTAAAAAGTGTAAACTTTTGAAAATACAAGGGCCGTATACAACAATTGATATTTTCATTTTTATTTTTATTTTTGCGAGTTCCCGTCACGACGTTACATTTATTTTCAAACTAGTATTATTATTATTATTATTATTATTATTATTATTAAACGTACGTCTATTTTCAAATTAATATTATTATTACTATTATTATTATTAAACGTCACGTCTATTTTCAAACTATTATTATTATTACTATTATTATTATTATTATTATTAGACGTTAAGCATTATTACAAACTATCGTTACTATTTTAATTATTACAACTTACGTTATATTTATATATATATAACTAAACCAAAAGTACGATATATTATAAAACCCAAAAGTCTTACTAAAAATAAATTAACAACTCACGCATTCAAAAACTACTCGCGATTTAGACTGTCAAACACTGAAAAATTGCCAAATATTATCTAGGTCGTGTGTGGAGCCGTTCCCATTTTGCAAACTGAGTATCAATATTTTTATTCACTAAACCACTAAGGTGAGTTCATAGCCCACTTTTATAAAACTGTTTTCGTGGGGAGATACATGCTTAAAAATCTGAACACAAGTATTTTCTTATATTATGCCTGAAATTGTTATTGCTTAAGTCCCTTTTTGCCAAAAGCCCCTCATATCATGAGCCTTAGTCACCCAGGAGGTGAACGTAAATAATTGTGGATAGATCTATTAGGGATTGACCATCCCCGTTTGGGAGTTGGAGAAAACAACCAAACGCACTTTATTTGAAATCTAATAGGTTACTGGCAAGGACCTATCCCGAGGGCACCTGTTACTTTAATCCATCATTATGATGAGATCTGTTAATCGGCTGAGCGTCATGAGCTTAATGCAATAATAAATTATTTTTAAACTTATAATTGTAATTCGATGCAATTATCACTATCGCTTGTGTTCAAACTACTAAACTTAAACCTATGAATATCACTCAACTTTTGTTGACTTTTAGCATGTTTATCTCAGGAAATTAATGCGAAGGAGCTCGAGGCATGGAGAGGGAATTAACCCTTATAAGGGTGTTAAATAAAATGTTTTGTCATTCGCTTTTAATAACTCATATCATCTATGATATGTTAAAACAAATGGAACAACTTTGTATTTTGAAAACTTGCTTTTAAATGAATGATAAACATAATTTTAAAACGTCTCTTTAAGTCATTTTCTATGACTTGACTTCGATCCTTTAAGTAATACCCCACAAAGTCTTCCGCTGCTCTAGTTGAAATTTAGGGGGTGTTATAGATTGGCATCAGAGCCACGGTTATAGAGAACCAGGTGTATTTTAAAAACACTGGACTATAACTACGCTTTTAAAACGGACCAAATTTTATTTTTACAAAAGTCATGTTACGCCCTCCGTGCCTTCGCAGTTCCATCAACGGTTAGAAAATGTTATTTATCATATAAGCTTTTTATAATGTTAACGTAGTTTATGATTTTATTAATGACTTACATTTACTATTCGGGATTTATACAGTACCATGTCGTCTTCTTCTCATCCTATCACCTTCTCATCTGACTCAGACTCAGAAACTTCTCTCCCAATACCACCACCCCCATTACCTGCCCAAAACCGTAGACATAGGCATGTCCGTCAACTCCAGATTTACGAGCCGGAACCCTTTGGTCAACCTTTCCGACGATACGGAGGAGGTCCTGTCTGTAAACACACCCCTAGGAAACAAGTGCATGCGACACTTACCCCACGTATACCACCACCATCTCCACCTCTACCTACTCCACTCGTATCACCACCACCAATGATATTTCCCACCTCGCCTATGACTGGAATTAGGCCATCACCATCCTCATCCCTTGAGCACCCTAGGACTATCCGACTATCCCCAGTCCCACCAAACACCGTCCTTTACCGACAAACCACCACTGTACCCTTACCAACACCGGATTCACCAACCATTACCTCACTATCAGCTCCACCCCGTAGGAGGCCACGTATAGTAGCTTCATCCCTATCTGACCCCTGTGAGCAAAACGTAACCGAGACTACCTCCCGCCCCAAGACCCGTAGGAGGGTCGATGCGAGAAAATGGTCTTTCTTGCTTCCGATCCTTCAGTATTGGAGATCTCAGGAAGGTGCTCCAAGTGCTAGGGAACTAGGAGAGAGTTCATCCTCAGCTGCCTCTAGGATTCTTCCAGTTACCGGAGAACCCATCCACCATACCATACCCTTACTAGCCGCTAGGATAGCCCGCCATGAGGATCGTTTGGATGACATTGTTAGAGTTATCGATGATTTCCCACTAGAGCAGATTGAGGGTATAGGAGAATATGTAGGAAACCTTGGGATTGGTCAGTTGGCTATGGAGGAGAGTTTTGAGCTGATGAGCACCCATCTGGTGGGGGCCATCGAGACGATACGTACCTTGGGAGGTATTGCTATCATGATGCAGGGAGAGATCGATTCGCAGGATGACGAGATCGACAGGATGAGCATCCAGGTCCTAAACCTGAGGAGTATGATTAGGGACACCCAGGACAGAGAGAGAGCTAGAGACTTGACCATAGAGACCATGATGACTATGATTGAAGACCTTCAGCGCAGAGTCAGAGGTGCACCAGGGAATCCATAGATCTGGGACATATCATTATAGCTAAGGACTATCTTAGCCTGCCAATGTGGCATTAATAAATAAATCTTGTGTTGTTATGTTTTCTTGTAAAACGAATGAACGAGACATTATTAATCTTATGTTGTCAGTTACTTTGTAATATATTGATGTTTATCTATGTTTTCTGTGGTTGTATCTTTATGCGTTGTTGTGTTCATATATATATGTTGTTACAGGGCATGTCAGTCTATACAGACCAAACCAAGCATTTATACTTCTATTGTGTGTTGTGATTTATCCAAGCATGTCGTGTTGATTATTTATAATGTTATAAATTTTACGCGATAATTTCTCAACATAACGTAGTTATATATGTGATATTGATAGAGCCATGGCTAGGACAAGGAGAGCGACTGCGACTACAACACCCGAAACCGCAACCCCTGTAACTGAAACATCCACACCGACTATGACTCCGGCTGATATCGAGAAAGCAATTGCTGACGGTGTAGCCGCTGGGTTAGAAGCAAATGCGCGAAATAGCGGCACCAGTTTACCACTAGGAGGAAGTGGAACCTCTGTACCCCGCAAGTGTACCTATAAAGATTTTATAGGTTGTCAGCCAACTTTTTACAAGGGTACAGAAGGAGTGACTGGACTTACTCAGTGGTTCGAGCGAACCGAAACAGTCTTTCAGAGGAGTGGCTGTTCGGAGGACTGCAAAGTTACCTTTGCTACCGGAACCCTTTTGCAAGATGCTCTGTCTTGGTGGAATTCTATCACCCAGACTATGGGAATGACTTAAGCATTCCAACTCACCTGGACAGAGTTCAAAGCAAAAATACTGAGGAAGTACTGCCCCCCTGCTGAGCTGAGAAAGCTAGAAGATGAGTTCCACGAGTTAATGGTGAAAGGAATTGATCTCAGGACATATAACAGGAGGTTCCAAGAACTATCAGCACTATGCCCCACGATGGTGCCGGATTTCGAAAGAACCCTGGAGAAATATGTTGAGGGACTTCCTCGGAGCATCGAAGGAGATGTTACCTCGTCAAACCCACCAACTCTGGAAGTAGCAATGACCCTTGCTCAGAAGCTGTTGGACCAAGAGGTCAAGTGTAATAAGGAACTCAAGCGAAAGCTTGATGATAAAAGGACCACACACACCAACAGTAGTAACCACTACCACAACAACTCCAACCACAACTCTAGGAACAACAATCAGAACCGCCATAACTACAACCACCGCAATAGTCAACAGAACCCCCGGCAAGAGACTGCCAAAGCATACACCGCCGCTGGAAGCGGGGGATATGCGGGTCCAAAACCACAATGCCACAGGTGCAAGTTACACCACTATGGGCAGTGCACCATTAAGTGTACCAAGTGTCAGAAAGTGGGCCACCAAGCTAGGGATTGCAAGATCCCCGCTACCGGGAGCAATCTGCAACCCGTGACCCCAACGTGCTACACTTGTGGAGAAATTGGCCATTACAAGAGCCAATGCACCAAAGGAAATGGTCAGGCAAACAACGCTCGTGGGAGAGCCTATGTGATGGGAGAAGGAAATACGTCACAGAACCCAGACGTAGTCACGGGTACGTTCCTACTCAATCATCATAGTGCTAGAGTATTATTTGACTCCAGAGCCGATAAGAGTTTTGTGTCTACTACCTTTGCCTCCTTACTTAACATAACACCCTCTAAGTTAGATACCGCCTATGATATAGAAATGGCCAACGGAGATTTAATAGGCATAGACACCGCAATTCAGAATTGCACCATAACTTTAGAAAACGAAACCTTTCCCATCAACCTCCTGCCTACACAGCTAGGTAGTTTTGATGTCGTCATCAGAATGGATTGGTTATCCAAAAACCATGCTAGAATCATCTGTGATGAGAGAGCAGTCCATATTCCATTTAACGGTGAAACTCTAGTTATCCAAGGCGATAAGAGTAAACCACGACACGGTATCATCTCGTACATTGAAACGGTGAAATACTTGAATCAAGGGTGTCAATTATTCATGGTTCGAGTAACGGAAGATAAATCAAAGGAAAGACGACTCGAGGACGTTCCCGTCGTCAAGGAGTTTCCAGAAGTTTTTCCTGACGATTTACCCGGCCTTCCACCTACCCGCCAAGTAGAATTCCAGATAGATCTCGTGCCTGGAGCAGGACCGGTGGCAAGAGCACCTTATTGGTTAGCCCCGTCCGAGATGAAGGAATTGGCCGAACAACTAGAAGAGTTGTCAGATAAGGGTTTCATCCGACCAAGTTCATCACCTTGGGGAGCTCCAGTCTTATTCGTTAAGAAGAAAGACGGAACTTTCCGAATGTGTATAGACTACCGAGAATTAAACAAATTAACCGTGAAGAATCGGTATCCTCTACCCAGGATTGATGATTTGTTTGATCAACTACAAGGATCGAGTGTCTATTCGAAGATCGACTTGAGGTCAGGGTACCATCAACTAAGAGTTAAGGAGGAAGATATTCCCAAAACAGCTTTTAGGACTCGATACGGACACTTCGAATTCCAAGTGATGCCATTTGGTTTAACCAATGCGCCCGCAGTGTTTATGGATTTGATGAATCGAGTATGCAAACCATACTTAGATAAATTTGTGATTGTATTCATAGATGACATCTTAATCTATTCTCGCAACGAGAAAGAACATGTGGAACACTTGAGGATCATCTTAGAGCTGCTCAAGAGAGAAGAGCTGTATGCGAAGTTCTCTAAGTGTGATTTCTGGATTAGGACTGTACAATTTATGGGTCATGTTATCGACAGTCAAGGCATCCACGTAGATCCATCAAAGATTGAGGCCGTTAAGGATTGGGCAGCTCCTACCAACCCTACGGAAATACGCCAATTCTTAGGTCTTGCCGGTTACTACAGGCGATTCATTGAAGGTTTTTCAAAAATCGCCAAGCCTTTGACTGAGTTAACACAAAAGAATAAGAAGTACAGTTGGGAGGAGAAGCAGGAATCGGCTTTTCAGTTGTTAAAGAAGAAACTCTGTGAAGCACCGATTTTAGCACTACCGGAAGGAAGTGAAGACTTCGTAGTGTACTGCGATGCGTCGTACCATGGTTTAGGTGCGGTACTGATGCAAAGAGAGAAAGTGATAGCCTATGCATCACGACAACTTAAGACGCATGAAGTAAACTATACAACTCATGATTTGGAATTAGGAGCGGTAGTATTTGCTCTTAAGATATGGAGACACTATCTGTACGGCACTAAGTGCATGGTATACACAGATCACAAGAGTCTTCAACATATTCTAGATCAGAAGGAGTTGAATATGAGGCAACGTCGATGGCTAGAATTGCTTAGCGACTACGATTGTGAGATTCGCTACCATCCGGGAAAAGCAAACGTCGTGGCAGACGCTTTAAGCAGGAAAGAACGAATAAAACCTCTCAGGGTTCGGTCATTGGGAATGACGGTTTATTCGCCTCTTCCATCGCAAATACTTCAAGCACAATCCGAAGCTCTTCGAGAAGAGAACAGATCAAATGAGAGAATCTACGGCATGCCGGAGAATTCAAATGGTTTTGTGAAGAGATCAAACGGAATGCTCTATTTTAAGGAAAGAAGTTGGGTTCCACTGTATGGAGGATTACGTGACCTCATCATGCATGAGTCGCAAAAATCAAAGTACTCCATCCACCCAGGTTCCGACAAGATGTACCAGGATCTCAAGGAACTCTATTGGTGGCCAAACATGAAAGCCGACATAGCAGAGTATGTCGGAAAATGTTTGACTTGTGCGAGAGTGAAAGCAGAATACCAGAAACCATCAGGATTGTTGGTACAACCCGAACTTCCCATGTGGAAATGGGAACGGATTACAATGGACTTCATCACCAAACTACCCAAGACGTCAACAGGATATGATACCATATGGGTCATCGTTGATCGTCTCACCAAATACGCTCACTTTCTGCCTATTAAAGAAACCGACGAAATGAATACACTCTCACAGTTGTACTTGAAAGAGATTGTTACTCGACATGGAGTGCCTATCACAATCATCTCTGATCGAGATAGTCGATTCACGTCTCATTTCTGGAAATCTTTGCAGAAAGCCCTAGGTACTAAGTTAGACATGAGCACAGCATACCATCCACAGATCGATGGTCAAAGTGAGAGAACCATCCAAACCTTAGAAGACATGCTCCGAGCATGTGTGATCGACTTTGGAAAAGGTTGGGACAAACACTTACCATTGGTAGAATTCTCCTACAACAATAGTTACCACACTAGTATTAAGGCAGCCCCATTCGAAGCACTGTATGGAAGAAAGTGCAGATCACCCGTTTGTAGGGCCGAAGTAGGTGACGTACAACTCACCGGGCCCGAACTCATTCATGAGACAACGGAGAAAATAGTTAAGATCAAACAACGGCTGCAAGCTGCAAGAGATAGGCAAAAAAGCTATGCCGACATAAGACGAAAACCTATGGAATTTCAGGTTGGAGATAGGGTAATGTTGAAAGTTTCTCCTTGGAAAGGAATGATACACTTTGGAAAGCGTGGAAAGTTAAACCCTAGATACATCGGACCATTTAGCATCCTAGAACGGATTGGACCAGTGGCATATAAGCTAGAGTTTCCAGAAGAACTTAGCCGAGTACACCCTACCTTCCACGTGTCAAACCTTAAGAAGTGTTTATCCGATGAATCTCTAGTGATCCCACTCAAAGAGATTCAACTCGACGATAAACTTGTCTTTACGGAAGAACCAGTAGAAATCATGGATAGGGAAGTCAAACGATTAAAACAAAACCGTATTCCCATAGTCAAGGTTAGATGGAACTCTAAGCGAGGACCAGAATACACTTGGGAACGCGAGGACCAAATTCGTGCCAAATATACCCATCTATTTTCTTAGACACCCCTGATGACCATCTTTGACTAGAATTCCGGGATAGAATTCAGAATGAGGGGTAGGTACTGTGATCACCCGTAAAATTGCCCTATGAATAGTAAAGTTAATCAAAAATTAATATATCATTACGTTAATTAATAACGTTTTTACCGATAACAATTTTTTTTATTAATATTTATTTAAATATGCTATAATTACTCGAAATCACTATGATACTTAAAACCTTTTGTAACACCTCCAAAATACCGCAGCGGAAGACTGTGTCACAGGGGTGCTACTTCATAATACAAAGTACAAGTTATAGAAAACGAACTCTAAATGAGACGTTTTGAAAAGTTACCATTCGATTAATGAATTCAAAGTTACAAACATGAGATTCCAAAGTATGATACATAAATGTATACAAAATGTTTTGAATGGTAAATGATAAAAGCGTAAGTCTTCAGAATATGCAGCTTGACTCTAAGTTCCACGCACTAGCTATCGCCTTACTAACCTGAGATAAACATGCTAAAGTGTCAACACAATGGTTGGTGAGTTCATAGAGTTTGTCTTAAAACAATTAAAAAGCCTTAAAAGAATATTCGCACAGCAAAGGCATCGTGAATCCACTAAGTTGCAAGTCCCGCCATAAGAGACCTGCAACCTGTGTGTCCACAACCCACTGCTAAAAGATAGTTTATACAATGCAGCGGATTATATTCACCCAAGGTCAAGAATAGACACAAGGGCGGGGGCCTCTCCCCAAATAGTACTACGACATCCAAGGTCAAGTATAGACACAAGGGTAGGGGGCATCTTCCCATGAGTACTACCAATACCTCTCCGACAGAAATTATGTATGCACGTAAATACGAATCTTGTATTTAAATTAAGCAAGTATAGTGTAACAAGTATGTATAACGCAATCAAGTATAATGCCAATCAAGTATAACACAATCAAGTATAAATGTTTAAGAGTATTTGTACAAGTAAGCAAGTAGTTGAGCATGTATCCCCCCCCCCCCCAAGAGTTAAAACAAGTATGAAAAGAGTAGGGGCTATGACTCACCTTAAGTCTATGTAATGAGAAATGAAAGTGGTAGTCGAATCGCGAAAGTCTCTAAGAGCAGCCTATAATAGAACGTTGCGACTTAGGTTTGGAGTAACGTCTAAGAATACGAAGAATTGCCTATATATGTCTTGCATAATGTTCATGATGTAGTACTTAGTATATAGTGTAAGTCGTTGACTATAAGTGGTCTATGAAACATGTATAGGTTGTATATCTCTTACTACCGTTCGGGCCGACATAATTCAGAAGTCATTGAGTAAACGTTCGAGGAGCCAGGACACTTTAACTCGTAAATCCACAACTCGTCTCGACGGCTTACTTAATGAACTCCTCACATGAGGCTCCCTACTATTGTAGTATTTGATAACATATATATATATATATATATATATATATATATATATATATATATATATATATATATATATATATATATATATATATATATATAAGTTTTGATCTTTAAAAGTTATATGGTATTTAGCCGTGGCTTTGCCGTGACTTTGGTCATTGTTACCATGGTCTTGAGACTCAACCTTGGCTTTAGCCATGGTTGTAGTCTTGGCTTTAGGTCATTAGACCTCTTGGTCTTAGTAAATCATAACTATAATATAGTGACTTTGGTCTAAAATGGGCTGTTAAGAATTTGAAGAAAATTATCACTCGGAAAGCGTTTTCAGGGTTCGAGCTTCTTTGTTCCTGAACGAAAACAGCGTTCCGGACAACTTTCGTGTTTTAACTTTTTGATGAATCGGACCAGAAGAGTGACTTTCAAAATCAAAATTTGATCAGAATGCTATTTAGGCAGTTTTGCCGTTTTGGTTTCGCTAACTTCAAATGGTCATAACTTTTGACTCGTGTACTCGTTTTGGGTGATTCAAATTGCTATGTTTTCCTTGTTAAGTCCTCTTTAACAGTAAGTAAGTGTCAAATATCAAAGTTATACTATTGTGGTCGTGGTTTTCCATAAAAATCACTAGTTTGCTTGTTTGCTTGTCATAAGTTAACATATGTATACCAATACTCGTTTTATCCATTTTTAAACATCATGAACACAATAACAAGAACATATATAGCATGAAAAGAACACAAAGAGCATGAAAATGATATTGAGCAAGAAAGTGTATAAGAGTTTCTTACAACTTTTGGCTTTCACTTAAGAAAGGAAGTCAAGTATAGAACTAGGACACTAAACCTAAGCTTGTAAACCCTTCACCATAACTCTTGTAACCATTGATAGACTTGATATAGACCTTGTGAAAACCCATTAACTTCAGCCCCTAATCACCTTGTGTAGCTCCTAATTCAACCATGGAATCACCAAACAAACTTAAGAACTAGGTAGAGAATACTAAGGCCTTGAACTTTGTAGTGTAACTTGTAGTTTGAAGATCAAAGGATCATGGTGCTAGGTATTGATCTTGTGCCGTTTTTATTGATGAGAAAGGAAGCAAATGAGCTTGCTATTTATACTAAAAATGAGGAGGTTAGGAAGGTGGCTAGGAAAGTTACATAACTTGGTGACAAAGTTGTAATTAAATCTTGATCTAATGGCTAAAGTCATGAGATGATGCCACAAGTGTGAATGCCCCCCCCTAGTGGCGGTTCATGAACTTGGAGAACAAGGTGTGGACTTTTGATGGTATTATCCTAAGTATGTAGCTAGTTTTGACTCCGTAAGTTGCTAACCGTAAGTTGTTAAGTCACAAAACGTAAAACCGGGTATCCTAAAAATATGAAACTTATAAATATGATAGAACTTATCAATATACTCCATAATAAAATATAAAATGAGTGGTAGGATCTATCGGGTGCTAAAACCCTGCTAAAAACTGGAAACACGGGTCTAAAACGCGTAATTCGCGTAAAACGCTGAACTGGAAAACGTAAAATTCCGAAACTTTTGGAATTGTCCTAAAATGAAAGAAAATCATATTTCTATTGTTTATAATATTTTAGGGATATATCGGGATGCTGGAAGGACGTTTAAACCTAAAAGTAAATCTCGGACACGGCTTTGTGATTTTTGCAGAAATGATCCGACGAGCGTCAAACTCTCGGATTATCGTTAAAATAGTTTAACTTACGAGAATATGAAATAAAAATTTCTGAGATGAATAGCGAAAAGTGAATAGTAAAAAGTGAATAGTAAAGTGAATAGTAAAAAGTGAATAGTGAAATTTTTCGGGAATAAAAGTTAACCTGAAATTGCGAATTGTTACACCTTTTCTCTTCGAAACAATGCTCACACACGTACCACTATAGTCTAATAATCGCGAAAGTATTAAATTTTACCACTTACGAACTTACGTAACATATTTTTAGTAAAACGCGTCCGACAACATAAAAGTCTCACTAATTAAATACTAAAATATTCACTAATTATAATTAACAAATTTTACTAATCCTAGTTAACACTAAACCGGACCCCTAATACCCTAAGCCCAAACAAATGCTCGGCCTATTACTATTCATAAGCCCAAAACCAAATCAAGCCCAAGCTCCCTTGTTTTATTTCATTTTCATTCGACTAGGACTATTAGAAACGAGCATGGTACGCTCAAATTCTCCACACGACACCCCTATATTTTTTCATGTACTCATTCCTCCCCTAGCAAACAACTAGGATGTCGAGTTTTAGCTGTTCACGTTGAGTCTAGGCATACTTTTACGAGGCAAAGTAAATGTCCCTAAACCGATTTTATAAAATGTCAACATGTTCAAAACTCAACCATTTTGACCCACGATTGTTTCTAAAACATCCTAAACTCATTTTAAACTCAAACTAAGGTCTAAATATTGCCAAGTTACTATAATCCCACAAGCCACAACCAATCTACAAATCGGTTCATGAAATAATAGGTAGTCGACATGTATTTCCAATCCAAACTTGTACTCCCCTAAATCAAGAACACACATTTCCTTATTTTACTCCCTAGTGAAAGTACCTTGGTCCTTTTAAACTATATATATCTAGTACCATTCGTGTATAAGTTTTCAAATCCCACGTTTCTTTCTTTGATGATTGAAATGTCGACACAAGAAACCAAAACCTTGAGTGTATGGTACCACTCTTACAAGTTAGACTTTTTGAAAACACGTAACCATCCAATCACTTTAAAATTTGGATACTAGAACACCCTTAGAACCCTTTATATACCGCATGCATGCATGCTACGTTTTCCACTTCCATGCAAACTAAAACTCCACCAAATAAACCTAAGAAATGAACTAAGCAATAGGTCGAAGCTTTAGGTAGGAGATAAGGAGATTCGTGTGGGTTTAGGTGAAGAATTTGGTTGTTTGTGAACCTTGGTCAAGCAAACTAACATACTACGTACTCACCTCACTTAGTTCTCGACACTACGTCCCTCTTTCCCCCACCATTTGGTGTCGTAAGTCTCTAAAAGACTCATTTCAATTCTTTTGATATACATTTAGTTGCATTGCATCTTTACACGACACACACAAACGCACCTCATTATTTAAAATCTATATAAACGACCTATATATATTATACGACCTTCTATATATTTGACACCCTAAGAAATAAGCTACGTAAAGATTTGGAACTAAAACACAACGTATAAACCATTTTTAAGTACGTTCCTAGCGTACCCCAACCCTTTTGAAAAACTCAAATATTTTCTAAGTCTTTTATTTACAAAAGTTCGTCCAAGGCTAGTCCAAAACACACGCATATCTTTACAAATTACTTAACGAGCATAACTTTTTAATTCACAAAATAGACCTCATAGTACACAATTAATTTTGTATAGAAACTTTGTGATGAAAGTCACGTTAGGACTTAGTAATCGACCCAAAGCAATCGACCAAGAAATGATTTTGAAAAGTTAAAGAAATACCGATTGGGCCTTAAGGCCCAATCATTTCAAAATAAGCCAAGGGAATAAGCTGAGGGTATAAGCTATTGGACAACTTATTCTCGATCCAAACCTTAGCCCTAAGCAAAGCCCAAAAACCCCGTAAGCCCATTGGACCTAAAAATACTAACGGGCCTTAAATTTTCATTAATAAGCCCATAAGCTAACCATGAACTTTTCGAACTAATAAGCTGTCGAAATAAGCTTAATAAGCTGATTCGAAACTATTTAGAAAAAGAAAACATTAAGTTTTGAAAAATTTGATTTTGGACTAGAGTTGCAAAAGTTATGAAATTCGGGTCAAAAATGTAAATATTTCAAAGTTTCGGTAAAATATGTCATTTTGTAAACTTTAGGATAAAAATTGATTTTTATAAAGTTTAGGGTGGAAAGTGTAAGAAAAATAAAGTTTTGGACTTAAAAAGTAATTATATTTAATTTTGGACTAACGGCGTAACGCTAACGCCGTTAGGGTAAAAAGTGTAAACTTTTGAAAATACAAGGGCCGTATACAACAATTGATATTTTCATTTTTATTTTTATTTTTACGAGTTCCCGTCACGACGTTACATTTATTTTCAAACTAGTATTATTATTATTATTATTATTAAACGTACGTCTATTTTCAAATTAATATTATTATTACTATTATTATTATTAAACGTCACGTCTATTTTCAAACTATTATTATTATTACTATTATTATTGTTATTAGACGTTAAGCATTATTACAAACTATCGTTACTATTTTAATTATTACAACTTACGTTATATTTATATATATATAACTAAACCAAAAGTACGATATATTATAAAACTCAAAAGTCTTACTAAAAATAATTTAACAACTCACGCATTCAAAAACTACTCGCGATTTAGACTATCAAACACTGAAAAATTGCCAAATATTATCTAGGTCGTGTGTGGAGCCGTTCCCATTTTGCAAACTGAGTATCAATATTTTTATTCACTAAACCACTAAGGTGAGTTCATAGCCCACTTTTATAAAACTGTTTTCGTGGGGAGATACATGCTTAAAAATCTGAACACAAGTATTTTCTTATATTATGCCTGAAATTGTTATTGCTTAAGTCCTTTTTTGCCAAAAGCCCCTCATATCATGAGCCTTAGTCACCTAGGAGGTGAACGTAAATAATTGTGGATAGATCTATTAGGGATTGACCATCCCCGTTTGGGAGTTGGAGAAAACAACCAAACGCACTTTATTTGAAATCTAATAGGTTACTGGCAAGGACCTATCCCGAGGGCACCTGTTACTTTAATCCATCATTATGATGAGATCTGTTAATCGGTTGAGCGTCATGAGCTTAATGCAATAATAAATTATTTTTAAACTTATAATTGTAATTCGATGCAATTATCACTATCGCTTGTGTTCAAACTACTAAACTTAAACCTATGAATATCACTCAACTTTTGTTGACTTTTAGCATGTTTATCTCAGGAAATTAATGCGAAGGAGCTCGAGGCATGGAGAGGGCATTAACCCTTATAAGGGTGTTAAATAAAATGTTTTGTCATTCGCTTTTAATAATTCATATCATCTATGATATGTTAAAACAAATGGAACAACTTTGTATTTTGAAAACTTGCTTTTAAATGAATGATAAACATAATTTTAAAACGTCTCTTTGAGTCGTTTTCTATGACTTGACTTCGATCCTTTAAGTAATACTCCACAAAGTCTTCCGCTGCTCTAGTTGAAATTTAGGGGGTGTTACAGTATGTAAATACGTATCGATGCTATTGCCAATGATATGGCATACCTTACGTATGATGTTTCTTTTTGGAACATGGCTCGCAAAACATCGCTCATACAAGGTTAACTATCTGTAAATAACCTCTGGTTTGTACCTTTCTTAGCTTAATGAAATATCTATTTCTACTTAATGATATTATCCAAAAAGAAGCAAAATACATGGCACCGTATCCATACATAAAGAAAGGCAAAATATATTCGCATGTCATAAAGAAACTAAAATGCTAACAAACAAACAGTTGCCAAATAAAAAGTTATACTTTTATTCATAAGTACCATACATTACAGACCAACCATATATTACAAACAAAGCATAGCCTACACCGGTTACCACTGCCAACATAGCCTAAAACCTAAACGACCTACTACTAATACACACACGAGCAGACGCGACTCTGAAACGTACATTGGAAAATCTCGCAAAAATCTCTATAGTTAATAACGTTTAATTATATATTAATCTCTGTCATTATTGTAATCACCATTTTTACGGGGAAATTTAAAATTTTCTTATTATATTAAAATGGCCACGATTGCGATATTGCAAAATTCATCAAACGACAAAACAAGTTCTCGACACGATTAACAAAATATTAACAAATCACTAATCCTAATTAATATAACTAATACAAACCAAACGGGCCCTTAATAAACTTAGCCCAATCCTCGTGTACTATTCATCGGCCCAAGGCCAAAGCCCAAAATTTCCTTTTATTATTTCCAAAACAATCGACCAAACTAGCTCCAAAACGCCTCGCGTATTCCAAATTCTTACACACGACACATATATATTTTTGCACCATCTCGTTTATCACCTAGCCAACTATTAGTGTGTCAAATCCCAAGTTCATTGGACGACGTTTGATACGTTTTTAAGTGGCAATGTGTTTGACGAAAAATCATAGAAATCGATTCATATAATATTCAAAACTTAACCGTTTTGATTCTCGTTTGTTCCTAATTGTTCCTAATAACATTTCTAACATGTTTTCATGTTTAAATATCATCTATGATCAACTATAATCAAGTAGTACTATATTATGCAAATCGTGTGGTGAAATATATACATGTCGACATGCTCAAGATTCACCAAGACACTTCCCATATTTTGTGCACTCACATCCCATATTATAACAATATATTTCATCCTAGAATCTAAGTGTTACTGACATTGCATAGTACATGAGGTTTCCTTGAAAATTTTGCACCATACGTGTAATAAAACGAGAATATATATACGTTATATGCATGCATCCCTTCCATCATTCAACACTCACTTTCAAAGCTTCTTTTCTTCCTAATAATACTATCTTGATGGCCAGAAGTGGTTATCATATCGTTTGAACGCAAGAAAAGGATTTTCGGGTTGAGTTCAACGTATAATATTTTGGGTAGTAGTCGAATTTGAGTATATCTTGTTGACATAAATAATGCCTAAAAACATTATTAACATGTTATCAATATCTCTATGTTTTAATTATCACAAAATATGAACTCATAGAACTAAAACTTGTGACATAAACAAGTATTTAGTGATTAATATTTCTCTTTACATCCAAATCACTTAAGGTATAAATAAACAAAGTGTTTAGTGCAATTTATGATCAAAGGGGTATTTAATTAACTAATGCAAAGTTTATTTAATTATATAAACATATTCTATATTTTTGAAAAACACTTTTGGTAATAAAGAAAAATGTTTTATTCATACTAAATATATGAATTCAAATTTTTAACCAAAATCAGTTACTTTTTCACCAAATAAACTTTCCCCACTAAAAGACAAAGGTTCTGGCCGTTTCAGCTGGGCGGCCCCCTTAATTATAAAGGGCGGTCCCCTTAAAATTAAGGGGACCGACCTTGATTTAAGGGGACCGGCCACGCTCCTCTGTCAGAATCTTTTGCCTATAAATACCACCTTAAACCTGGATTTTTTCCTCACCTTTTGCACTCCAGAACTTTCTGTTCTAGATCTCCATTTCCAATCTATAAATCCTTTGATCATACATTCTTAAATCTTTGTTTCAAAGTGATCCAAACATCATCCCATCAAGTGCAAGAGAAGAATACTTCTATCCCTCAAGACAAGAAGTATTACAACTTGTTGTGATCTCCACATCTAAGTTGTTAGTGAATCTTCATTGTTATTATTTCATTGTGTGATTAGTTGTGAATATTTGTTAGAAGATAGTGTAGTTTGATATATAGTGTGATTGCTTAGAAGAATAGTTGTGAAGAAGATAAGTTAGGAAGAAGATTGGTGTGTAGAAGAATAGGTGTGAAGAAGATTGGTGTGTAGAAGATTGGTGTGAAGAAGTGGTGTGATTAAGTAGTGAATAGGTGTGAACTAGTTGTGTAGAAGTTGTGAAGTTATTGTGGTGTGTAAATTGGTGTGTAAGGTTTTCTCCGCCATAAGGGAGCTTGTTGATATAGTGAAGAAAACTCTCGAGTTAGGTGCTCGGGGAGTGGAGTAGGGCAAGGAAGGTGACCTTGTAGCCGAACCACTATAAATCTCTTGTCTCTCGGTTCGATCTTTCCAACCCTTATCTATTTATTTACTTACGTTATTATTGCTTTTATCGTACATACTTAGTGTTGTTCATATTGTGCACGACTTGATTTCATATAGCATCGAATCTATATTTTATAAAACAAAGAAAACTTTTAAACAAACTTTTATAACAATTTAAAAACGACGTAAAACTATTCAACCCCCCCTTCTAGTTTTCCACATATCTTGTGTTTCATTCGTTCCTACTCGTTTCTCCACCACCCTAGAGGTGTTGTAAGTCCTTTACAACTTATTCGAATTCATTACACATGTTAAATATAGTTTATGCACTTTGATTTTCTTATTCGATCATATATATAGTTCATGCATATATTTTACGTACGTATAAATTTGTAGCAACACAAACGTGACTAGCCTCTATCTTGGAAGGCCTAGGAGTCACGTAGCACACGTATTTCACGTTAGTTTCATGTTACATGCATCAAACAAACCCATTTTTGAACCATACATAATCGCATAAAAATACACCTAAACACTTAGAAAATATTCTAACTTTTTTCACATATATTGAAACGTCCCAACCATGCTACAAACCACACGTATAACTTTAAAATTCACGTAACAAGAGTACTATATTATTACACAAATCAATAGACCACCTAGAAAACTATCAATTTCATTTATACAACTTGTAAAAATACTCACGTTTTGACACCTAAATCGAGCCATTTTGAATCGACAAGAACCAAGTTTTCAACTCCAAAACTTATATAAAAACTTAATATTCTTCGTGTGGGCTTATTTAAGGCCCAACAAGAAATAAAGATCCATAAGCCCACTGGGCCCATATGAAACATTTTTGGAAGCACAAAAGTAGCCCAAGTTCAGGCCCAAAACATTTTACATGCCCTCGCCTCTAAAATTTTAAATGGGCTTTTGTATTGGCTCGTCTAAGGCCCATAAGCTAGAAAAAAAAGCTTTTAATCAAATAAGCAGTTAAAATGAGCTTATTATTAACTTAATAAGCTACGGAAAATTTTAGAAAATTTTTATAATCATTTTTGTAATTTTGGACTAAAAATGTAACGCGACGACACCTAAAAGGACTAAAACTGCCAAACCTTAAAAACTTGGACTAAAACTGTAAAAACAGAAAGTTTAGGATCAAAATTAATATTATATGATGTTCCAAGCTTAGATTGTAATTTTGGACAAGTAGTGGACTATAATTGTAAATTAGATACAAAAAGGACTAACAGTGTAACGCTAACGCCGTTAGTATAAAATGTGTAAAAATTGGAAAAGGACCAGGACTAAACATAATATATTTGACATTCTTATTTTATTTTCTATTTTACGCCAACCATCACGTCATATGCATTTTTACTACGTTTTATTTATATATTATTTATTTTTACGTTAATAATATATATAACGATATTTCAGAAGTTATATTATTACTTATGTTTAAAAAGGTAAAACTTCGATAGATAATTTAAACAAAGTATTTTATCATATCATGCATGGCATAAAAATTACACTGCACATCATCTATTCGTCATAACGAATAATATTTATTCGTTATTCGTTCGTATTTACCAAATAGTATTTGGTTATATTCTCAGATAAATTTATTTATCAGGTTCCGTATCAAAGACGTTTCCATAATCATTCTCATAAATCTCATCCTAGTTTAGTTTCATCATTTCCGTATCAATCCAGGTGAGTCATAGCCCCATTTCCAATAATTGTTTTTAACTCATTGGGGGAGATACATGCTTACATATACTTTGATAATTTGATAAGTATATGAATAAAATACATGATTCAAATCAATTTCCTAATTGATATTTATATAATATGGTTTGTGATTTAAGATGTGATATATACAATACTTGACGAAATACTTAATTGAAATACTGACACTCATATGATAATACTTCCAATTTGATTATTGTGGTATGTGATATATATATATATCTTACTGATGAATTACTTGACTGAAATACTGATACTCATATGATAATGTTTCCAATTCGATTATTGTGGTATGTGATATACATATGTTACTGGCGAAATATTTAAACTGAATTACTGATACTCAGATGATAATGTTTCCCATTGATTTCTGTGGTATGATACTTGATTATATGATGCTATCCTGAATGATCTCATTATTACCTTGATATTGCCTAAGTTACCTTATTGCCATAAAGTCCCTTAATCATGAGCCATTAATCACTGTTATGTGAGCGCGAATATAGTGAACAACTTCGAAACCTGTTTCGGATTGACCTCCGATCCTACTAATACTTGACGGAACGCCATTTGCAAATGGTTAGTCGTATTAGTCGTGATACACTATATTTGAGTAAAAATAGGAATTGGCAAATCACCTATTATACAAGGGCGAAATTTATCATTGATTTGATAAAACACCCCTTTTGTTAACGCTTTGTGTGTCATGAGGCTTGGTGCAATATCCATAAGAAAATGTATGTTTTCAACATATATTTAGATACAGCTGTATAGGAATTTGACCATACTTGAATTGTATATCTGATTAAATTAGCATCATGAGCTTTCACCTCATGTTAGGATTATTGATTTCTTATTTGAATTTGATTGAATATATATATGATTTATTCTGTGATTAAAAATCAATATTACCAAATACTTGTTCCATCATTGTTTGTATTTACCATTACCAAATATTCCTGAAATCTATCAAAATAAATGGCTTTCCATAAAACTCTATGAACTCACCAACCTTTGTGTTGATACTTTTAAGCATGTGTATCTCAGGTAATTTAACGGAGCAGGACAAGACGCGGAGTGGGCATTTATTACTCTGATAAATTAAAATGGTGTAAAAATCAAATATGTCATTCTTTCAAGCCTTTATATCTTTTAAAAGAGATTTTTAAATCAAATGGTTCATCTTATATCAAAAATATTATTTGAATGATAAATAACTTTCAAAACGCTTCTTTTAAGCCGTTTCATGAGATTAAAACTTCGATCCTCCCCGTAACACCTAAATTACTTTTCCGCTGCGACAAACTTAAATTTAGGGGTGTTACAGATTGGCATCAGAGCTACAGTTATAGAGAATTAAATGTTTTCAAACATTAAAACTATAACTACATTTTCAAAATAATGATTTTACACCATAACATTTTATGCCCTCCGTGTCTGCAGACTGCCGTGCTCAATACTTTATCTGTTGAGATTATCTTAGATGTTTAGAAATTACTCTTACACAATAATTATTTCATCTGTATTGTTATATTCTTAACATACAAAATCCTCATAAAATATTATTCTCGGTTACTACTGTAGCATGTCTTCAGGAACTCCCGTGAATGTCAAAACTAATATCCATAATACTAATACCTCATCTATCAATCAAAATTCTCTGAATACTGAAGATCCTTACGTACAAATATCACAACCCCAACCTAATATAGAACTCACTCCGAGATCACCTCCATCGTCACCTATTCGTTCACCTTTACGTCAAAGACTCAGGAGAGCTACCGAATCATATGAAGATTTGATTGGTGGCCAGGCAACATTTGAAGTTGGACAAGGTTCAAGCCAAGGGATATCATGGAAGAATGTTGAGCCAAATTCTCTGTTACCTTATACTTCAGATTCCACAATACCAGATTCTCCAAATAATTTATCCTCACCTAACTCACCCGACTACAATATAAGCACTCCTGAAACAATATGGAATCTTATTTATCGACAAGCCAGCATATTGGATGCTCACGCTGAACAGCTAAAAGGGTTACGACCAACTCAATTTGAATGGTACGACCGTAACCTTGACGCATTGTTCAAAAGGGCGGATGCTGAGAGGCGAACAATATGTGAGTTAGGAATAAAGATTAATGAAATAAAGGACAACACCAACCAGGAACTTGGAAGTTTGGACTCCAGGGTTCGTTGTGCAAGAAGAGAACACGGTCATACACATGTAAGAATTGGAGATATTGAAAGAACCCTATGGATGGCCAGAGATGCAGCCAGAAACCAGGGTCAAAAGATTGCCGCATTAGAGAATATGTTGGCAAACCAAATGAACATGTGTTAAGAACGTTTCTCAAACATGGAAGCTGCACAACTTGAACTTGAGAAAGAAGTTAGATATTTACGTCAGAGGCGTAACTAATCTTAAGTTTACAAGTTTCCTTGTTGTTCCTACTAAACCGAATAGATTTGGTTAATATTTCCTGTAATGTTCAATAAATCTGAAACTTCAGAACGTGTAATCAAAACATATTGTATAATAACATCCTTTCTGTTATATCTCTATGTTATGAATCAATCTTTTCTTTCGTATCAATCGTGCATGTAATGAATCCTCATATCTTCATGCAAAAATCTCATCATTTGTTATTTTCTTGAATAACCAAATGATTCTATACAGATCAATGGAGTATTAACAAAAGATCTTGTATCGTTTATCTTGCAAAAACAATCATACAAGTTATTAATATTCTGTTTACCTCTGTAATATTATTCAAATCTACCGTAAGATTTCTTACAAATTGTTAAGATTTCTTAAACTTACCATAATTAACCTAAAACATTAAGAATCGTCTAAATACCAATTTTTTAAAGGGGATTTAAAGAATGAAGAAAAGATAATTGAACTTCAATTTTAATAGACAAGTCGGTTTGTTCCTTAGTAATCCCATATCAAGAGTTGATCATTGATAAATGATACAACACAGACATATCTTGAAATTAGATTACAGTAGGGAGTCAATTCAGTCTATCATCAATGAAATAATTAACTTCATTATTTAAATTATTCTGATATTATATGGATTCTAATATTGAGTTTCATTTATGATTTCAGAAAATGGACAACATGAACAATGCATATCAATCATCATCAGAAATCACCATGACTCCTGGAGCTATCCAGAAATTAGTAAAAGACATAGTGTTGGTGGTATTAGAAAAGACTACCGTAGTTTATTCGAGAAGAGAGACGGGTATACTTGGTAATCAACACCCTGCAAGTTTCATGAAGTATAGGCCACCTCACTTAAAGATTCAAGAAGGAATGATCAACCCTACCATCAACCATCATACCAAATGGAAATAATCAAAAGAGGAAACTCCCCGAGATGGGAACCATCAATCCCATCTACTGCAACATCATCAATGCTCAAGACCGTTATCGTAAACATCTAGAAGATCGTATGGAGTATCAACGTCAGCTGGAACACAATCAGAAAGCTAATAGAAATTGTCTCGTCACATCTGTTACAGGAAGTGGTTATCATGGAAATCTACCCTTGTGTCAAAAATGCAACCAGCATTACACCGGAATCTGCAGGGTTAAATGCACGAAATGTCAGAAAACAGGTCACCAGGCAATTAGCTGCAGGACTAAGGACAGGAAAGGACAACCAACAACAGTAGTATGCCACGGATGTGGTGGAAAAGGGCATTATATGAGTCGATGTCTAAACTACAATGTTAATTGGAAAGCCAAGACCTTTACAAGAAAATGAAGAATCTTTAAAGACCTTGATAGTATCAAGGGAATGGCAACTAGATTTGAACAGATGAATAAATTCCTGTTGTAGATAAATAAAATCTAGTTTAAAATTTCCTAAGTTGTATCTCTTTCCTGTATTTCACTTCAAGTTACGATGGATGTAACTTAAGAATAACAATAATCTTTCTACTGTATCAAAAAATCTCCCTTGTAATATTTCCATAATAATAATAATCTACGTTAATTTCAATTTCTGTCTCATTTATCAAATGACAATATACTATATTTACTCCATAAAATTCTGATTATTAACATGAACCCTAAAATTTTCTACTTTCTTTTAAAAGGAATTACGTGTTATATTATGAAAACAACACGTTGAACACCATCTAAAACAATTTATAGAAATATATGATTGAACCAAACATCACATCATTTGGTCCTCAATTATATATAGCCTGATCAACTATGTCTAATTTAGGAAGAATTATGTTATGAAAGGAACAATGATATTTTCAAATCTTTAAATAACAATCTTCATTCAAAAGCAAAATATAGAGCTAAAATAAACTGTTCATAAACAATATATTGAACAACCCACAATAAATACCTATCTTATCTCATCACCATTATGATAAGAAATCAATAAAAGTACAAGCAAGAAAACACAAATAATTCACAAAGATTGATAAGAAAACTCCAAATAGCGAAAATTTTATTAAAATCCATAAAAGTTAATACATAAACAAATAATTAGCATCGGAAGTGCTATCGTTACAATTATTACAATATAAACAAAGGAATCTTCAATAGGTTGATCCGCTATGACAAATAAGACTCCCACCAACAAAACAATAGCAAGAGCCACCACATGATGAATCACTTTAATTATGCTGAAAAATAAATATAAACAAAACATTAAAAACAATACTGAGACAAATTCTTAAACATAAAAACAAAACGAGTTTTATTCCTTATTCGTTACAAGTACATAGAAACATGACAAGAACTTAATTTAAAACAACCCTAGCTCAATATTTTACCCCCAGATCTTGTCGACGGTAATGGCTAGGATAGTGAGGGGTACGACGAACATCAAGATCGCGACCAAGAATCCAAAGTCTTCATCCGGAACATACTCTAAGTAGATAGCGGCAAGGACGACATACACAATCACTAAGATGGTTATGAGATGCGGCATTTTGAGATGAAAATGAGAGGAAAATGGTTGTTGGAAGAAGTGGAAATTGGAAGTGGTATATATAGGCTAGAATATAGCCGTTGGGGTACTATTCCCGACCGTTGGACACTATACACTAGCCGTTATTTCACTATTCATGACCCCTACTTTCAATATTCACAACCCTTAAATACGTCAGTTACCTCATCTTGTTTGGTACAAGTAAATCTAACTGAATCACGTTTCCTTAATTTTAGGAATAAAAATCTCTCGACAACCTCTGTTCAAAAATTCTTTACTCAAGTAATCACATTAAATTTGAATTTCGGGACGAAATTCAGAATGACATGTGGGTACTGTAAAACCTCGCAAAAATCTCTATAATTAATAACGTTTAATTATATATTAATCTCTGTCATTATTGTAATCACCATTTTTACGGGGAAATTTAAAATTTTCTTATTATATTAAAATGGTCACGATTACGATATTGCAAAATTCATCAAACGACAAAACAAGTTCTCGACACGATTAACAAAATATTAACAAATCACTAATCCTAATTAATATAACTAATACAAACCAAACGGGCCCTTAATAAACTCAGCTCAATCCTCGTGTACTATTCATCGGCCCAAGGCCAAAGCCCAAAATTTCCTTTTATTATTTCCAAAACAATCGACCAAACTAGCTCCAAAACGCCTCGCGTATTCCAAATTCTTACACACGACACATATATATTTTTGCACCATCTCGTTTATCACCTAGCCAACTATTAGTGTGTCAAATCCTAAGTTCATTGGACGACGTTTGATACGTTTTTAAGTGGCAATGTGTTTGACGAAAAATCATAGAAATCGATTCATATAATATTCAAAACTTAACCGTTTTGATTCTCGTTTGTTCCTAATTGTTCCTAATAACATTTCTAACATGTTTTCATGTTTAAATATCATCTATGATCGCCTATAATCAAGTAGTACTATATTATGCAAATCGTGTGGTGAAATATATACATGTCGACATGCTCAAGATTCACCAAGACACTTCCCATATTTTGTGCACTCACATCCCATATTATAACAATATATTTCATCCTAGAATCTAAGTGTTACTGACATTGCATAGTACACGAGGTTTCCTTGAAAATTTTGCACCATACGTGTAATAAAACGAGAATATATATACGTTATATGCATGCATCCCTTCCATCATTCAACACTCACTTTCAAAGCTTCTTTTCTTCCTAATAATACTATCCTAATGGCCAGAAGTGGTTATCATATCGTTTGAACGCAAGAAATGGATTTTCGGGTTGAGTTAAACGTATAATATTTTGGGTAGTAGTCGAATTTGAGTATATCTTGTGTTTCATTCGTTCCTACTCGTTTCTCCACCACCCTAGAGGTGTTGTAAGTCCTTTACAACTTATTCGAATTCATTACACACGTTAAATATAGTTTATGCACTTTAATTTTCTTATTCGATCATATATATAGTTCATGCATATATTTTACGTACGTATACATTTGTAGCAACACAAACGTGACTAGCCTCTATCTTGGAAGGCATAGGAGTCACGTAGCACACGTATTTCACGTTAGTTTCATGTTACATGCATCAAACAAACCCATTTTCGAACCATACATAATCGCATAAAAATACACCTAAACACTTAGAAAATATTCTAACTTTTTTCACATATATTAAAACGTCCCAACCATGCTACAAACCACACGTATAACTTTAAAATTCACGTAACAAGAGTACTATATTATTACACGAATCAATAGACCACCTAGAAAACTATCAATTTCATTTATACAACTTGTAAAAATACTCACGTTTTGACACCTAAATCGAGCCATTTTGAATTGACAAGAACCAAGTTTTCAACTCCAAAACTTATATAAAAACTTAATATTTTTCGTGTGGGCTTATTTAAGGCCCAACAAGAAATAAAGATCCATAAGCCCACTGGGCCCATATAAAACATTTTTGGAATCACAAAAGTAGTCCAAGTTCAGGCCCAAAACATTTTATATGCCCTCGCCTCTAAAATTTTAAATGGGCTTTTGTATTGGCTCGTTTAAGGCCCATAAGCTAGAAAAATAAGCTTTTAATCAAATAAGCAGTTAAAATGTGCTTATTATTAACTTAATAAGCTACGAAAAATTTTAGAAAATTTTTATAATCATTTTTGTAATTTTGGACTAAAAATGTAACGCGACGACACCTAAAAGGACTAAAACTGCCAAACCTTAAAAACTTGGACTAAAACTATAAAAACAGAAAGTTTAGGATCAAAATTAATATTATATGATGTTCCAAGCTTAGATTGTAATTTTGGACAAGTAATGGACTATAATTGTAAATTAGATACAAAAAGGACTAACGGTGTAACGCTAACGCCGTTAGTATAAAATGTGTAAAAATTTTAAAAGGACAAGGACTAAACATAATCTATTTGACATTCTTATTTTATTTTCTATTTTACGCCAACTATCACGTCATATGCATTTTTACTACGTTTTATTTATATATTATTTATTTTTACGTTAATAATATATATAACGATATTTCAGAAGTTATATTATTACTTATGTTTAAAAAGGTAAAACTTCGACGGATAATTTAAATAAAGTATTTTATCATATCATGCATGGCATAACAATTACACTGCACATCATCTATTCGTCATAACGAATAATATTTATTCGTTATTCGTTCGTATTTACCAAATAGTATTTGGTTATATTCTCAGATAAATTTATTTATCAGGTTCCGTATCAAAGACGTTTCCATAATCATTCTCATAAATCTCATCCTACTTTAGTTTCATCATTTCCGTATCAATCCAGGTGAGTCATAGCCCCATTTCCAATAATTATTTTTAACTCATTGGGGGAGATACGCTTACATATACTTTGATAATTTGATAAGTATATGAATAAAATACATGATTCAAATCAATTTCCTAATTGATATTTATATAATATGGTTTGTGATTTAATATGTGATATTTACAATACTTGACGAAATACTTAATTGAAATACTGATACTCATATGATGATACTTCCAATTTGATTATTGTGGTATGTGATATATATATCTTATTGATGAATTACTTGACTGAAATACTGATACTCATATGATAATGTTTCCAATTCGATTATTGTGGTATGTGATATACATATGTTACTGGCGAAATATTTAAACTGAATTACTGATACTCAGATGATAATGTTTCCCATTGATTTCTGTGGTATGATACTTGATTATATGATGATATCCTGAATGATCTCATTATTACCTTGATATTGCCTAAGTTACCCTATTGCCATAAAGTCCCTTAATCATGAGCCATTAATCACTGTTATGTGAGCGCGAATATAGTGAACAGCTTCGAAACCTGTTTCGGATTGACCTCCGATCCCATTAATACTTGACGGAACGCCATTTGCAAATGGTTAGTCGTATTTGTCGTGATACACTATATTTGAGTAAAAATAGGAATTGGCAAATCACCTATTATACAAGGGCGGAATTTATCATTGATTTGATAAAACACCCCTTTTGTTAATGCTTTGTGTGTCATGAGGCTTGGTGCAATATCTATAAGGAAATGTATGTTTTCAACATATATTTAGATACAGCTGTATAGGAATTTGACCATACTTGAATTGTATATTTGATTAAATTAGCATCATGAGCTTTCACCTCATGTTAGGATTATTAATTTCTTATTTGAATTTGATTGAATATATATATATATATATATATATATATATATATATATATATATATATATATATATATATATATATATATATATATATATATATATATATATATATATATATATATATATATATATATATATATATATATTGATTTATTCTATGATTAAAAATCAATATTACCAAATACTTGTTCCATCATTGTTTGTATTTACCATTACCAAATATTCCTAAAATCTATCAAAATAAATGGCTTTCCATAAAAATCTATGAACTCACCAACCTTTGTGTTGACACTTTTAAGCATGTGTATCTCAGGTAATTTAACGGAGCAGGACAAGACGCGGAGTGGCATTTATTACTCTGATAAATTAAAATGGTGTAAAAATCAAATATGTCATTCTTTCTGTTGACATAAATAATGCCTAAAAACATTATTAACATGTTATCAATATCTCTATGTTTTAATTATCACAAAATATAAACTCATAGAACTAAAACTTGTGACATAAACAAGTATTTAGTTATTAATATTTCTCTTTACATCCAAATCACTTAAGGTATGAATAAACCAAGTGTTTAGTGCAATTTATGATCAAAGGGGTATTTAATTAACTAATGCAAAGTTTATTTAATTATATAAACATATTATATATTTTTGAAAAACACTTTTGGTAATAAAGAAAAATGTTCTATTCATACTAAATATATGAATTCAAATTTTTAACCAAAATCAGTTAGTTTTTCACCAAATAAACTTTCCCCACTAAAAGACAAAGATTCTGGCCATTTCAGCTGGGCGGCCCCCTTAATTATAAGGGGCGGTCCCCTTAAAATTAAGGGGACCGGCCTTGATTTAAGGGGACCGGCCACGCTCCTCTGTCAGAATCTTTTGCCTATAAATACCACCTTAAACCTGAATTTTTTCCTCACCTTTTGCACTCCAAAACTTTCTGTTCTAGATCTCCATTTCCAATCTATAAATCCTTTGATCATACATTCTTAAATCTTTGTTTCAAAGTGATCCAAACATCATCCCATCAAGTGCAAGAGAAGAATACTTATATCCCTCAAGACAAGAAGTATTACAACTTGTTGTGATATCCACATCTAAGTTGTTAGTGAATCATCATTGTTATTATTTCATTGTGTGATTAGTTGTGAATATTTGTTAGAAGATAGTGTAGTTTGATATATAGTGTGATTGGTTAGAAGAATAGTTGTGAAGAAGATAAGTTAGGAAGAAGATTGGTGTGTAGAAGAATAGGTGTGAAGAAGATTGGTGTGTAGAAGATTGGTGTGAAGAAGTGGTGTGATTAAGTAGTGAATAGGTGTGAACTAGTTGTGTAGAAGTTGTGATTAAGTTGTGAAGTTATTGTGGTGTGTAAATTGGTGTGTAAGGTTTTCTCCGCCATAAGGGAGCTTGTTGATATAGTGAAGAAAACTCTCGAGTTAGGTGCTCGGGGAGTGGAGTAGGGCAAGGAAGGTGACCTTGTAGCTGAACCACTATAAATTGTCTCTCGGTTCGATCTTTCCAACCCTTATCTATTTCTTTACTTAGGTTATTATTGCTTTATCGTACATACTTAGTGTTGTTCATATTGTGCACGACTTGATTTCATATAGCATCGAATCTATATTTTATAAAACAAAGAAAACTTTTAAACAAACTTTTATAACAATTTAAAAACGACGTAAAACTATTCAACCCCCCCTTCTAGTTTTCCACAATTGGTATCAAGAGCCACGTCTAGCAAGATTTTTAAAATATATTGTATTTTAAAACTTGTAACGATCTATGAAATCTGAAAAATATTTAAAAGGGCAATTTATGCAAAGACCACCACTATTTGAAAGTGATGGATTTTTATATTGGAAAAATAGATTCGAAACGTATGTGAAATCAAAAGATCTTGATCTTTGGCATATTATTACCTTTGGTGATTTTCCTCCTATTTAATATAATGTTGAAACTAAAATGAATGAAATTGTATCTTTTGAAGAACAAAATGATGATTTAAAAAAGAAATTAGCAAAAAATAATGAGGCTAAAATGGTAATTTATAATGCGTTACCACGCAAAGAATATGAAAGAATTTTTATGTGTAAAACCGCCAAAGAAATTTGGGATTCTTTACTAATTACTCACCAAGGTAATAGCCAAGTCAAAGATAATAAAATAGATCTTCTTGTACAACAATATGAACAATTTACGATTCCGGAAGAGGAATCAATTGATAACGCTTTTGCTAAGTTTAACACTATCATCACAAGTTTAAAAGCACTTGATGAGACATTTTCTAGTAAAAATTGTGTTAGGAAATTTCTTAGGGCATTGCATCCAAAATGGCGAGCTAAGGTCACGGCAATCGAAGAATCAAAGAACTTGATGACGTTATCACTAGATGAACTAATTTGCAACTTGAAGGTTCATGAAGAAATCATAAGAAGAGATTCGGAAACGGTCAAAGTCAAGAAAGAACAAACCAAATCCATTGCTCTAAAAGCCAAAAAGGAACCTAGTGATGATGATGATGATTCAAGTGACGAAAGTGAAGACGAAGAATATGCAATGGCCGTAAGAGAATTCAAGAAGTTCTTCAAGAGACGAGGAAGATTCACTAGATCATCACGAGACGAAAGAAAAGCATTCCAAAGGAATAGAAGTGACAACTACGGGAAAAGAAAGTGCTTTAGATGTGGAAGTCCAAATCATCTCATTGGCGAATGTCTAAAGCCACCGGGTTATGAAAGTCAAGATGCTTTTGTTAGTGGAACATAGAGTGATAGTGACAAAGAAGAAGTTGAAAAGCCAAGAGACGAAAAGTGTTTTATGGCAAAAGAAACCGACGAAATATGTTTAGGAATTGACTTAGAACCTGATGAATGGATCAAAGATAGCGGATGTTCGAGGCACATGATGGGGAATCGCAATCTATTCTCTACATACAAGGCATACAATGGAGGTAACGTTATTTTCGGTAGTGACTTACGTGGAAAAATCATTGGCAAAGGTACGATCTCTCAAGACTTACTTACTATTGAAAATGTAGGGCATGTAGATAAATTAACATATAACTTGCTTAGTGTAGGACAAATATGTGATAATAAATGTAGAGTCACATTTACCGAAGATGATAGTGAAATAGTTAAGAATGAAAAAATTATAGGTAGAGGAATTAGAAAAGGTGGCATATATGTTATGAAACTAGGAAACAAACCTGAGGATAGGATATGCCTAACGACCCTAGATGAAAACTCTACGCTATGGCATAGGAGATTAGGACATGCTAACATGCAACAAATACAATCTTTGGCCTCTAAGGAATTAGTTAGAAATTTGCCTAATCTAAAATATGACAAGCATTTTTGTGATGCATGTAAAATTGGAAAACAAGCTCATGCTAGTCACAAAGCCAAGAATATAGTATCCACTACTAGGTGCCTGGAATTATTACATATGGATCTTTTTGGTCCATCCGCTGCGCGGAGCTATGGAGGAAACAAGTATACCTTAGTAATAGTAGATGACTACTCACGATACACGTGGACTAGGTTTTTAAGTGACAAAACCCAAGCCTTTGAAAAATTTGAAATATTCAGTAAAATGATTCAAAATAAATTAGGATGCTCAATAGTTGCCATTAGGACGGACCATGGTAGGGAATTTGATAACGAAGTACAATTTGGAAAATATTGCGAGTTAAATGGAATATCTCACAATTTCTCCGCTCCTCATACTCCTCAATCAAATGGCGTAGTAGAAAGAAAAAATAGGTCACTACAAGAAATGAGTAGAACTATGTTAAATGAACAATCCATCCCACAAAAATTTTGGTGTCACGCCGTAGATACATCAACTTATATTTTAAATAGGGTATCAATTAGAAGAATTCTAGGAAAAACTCCTTATGAGTTATTAAGAGGTAGAAAACCAAACTTAAGCTACTTTAAGGTATTTGGAAGTAAATGCTATATTTTAAACACTAAGGACTATCTCACTAAGTTTGATCCAAAATCATATGAAGGAATATTTTTAGGATACTCACAAAATAGCAAAGCATATATAATACTTAACAAACACTCCATGAAAGTAGAGGAATCACTAAATGTAACATTTGATGAAACACCACCACCTCCTAAAACATTACCTTTAGAAGATGATGATTTAGTCGAAGATGAAGCTATTGAGGTTAGTAAAACAAAACCTACAGGAAATGATAATGAAGACATTCACTTAGAAAATAACGAAACTGTTAATATTAAAGAATTTAGATCACATCCATTAGATAATATAATAGGACATCTTAACCAAAGAACCCTTAGGTCACAAGCCCAAGATAAAAACAATTTCTTTTGTTTCCTCTCAGCAATAGAACCTAAGAATATTAGTGAGGCTTTAAAGGATGAAAGTTGGGTTATAGCTATGCAAGAAGAATTAAATCAATTTAAGGCGAATGATGTTTGGGAATTAGTCCCAAATCCAAAGGATACGACCATCATAGGAACCAAATGGGTATATAGGAATAAGTTAGACGAGAATGGAATAGTTACTAGGAATAAAGCAAGGTTAGTTGCCCAAGGTTATAATCAACAAGAAGGAATTGATTATGAAGAAACTTATGCCCCCGTAGCTAGACTAGAATCGATTAGGATATTACTTGCCTATGCTTGCGCCCTAGATTTTAAGTTATTCCAAATGGATGTGAAAAGTGCATTCCTTAACGGTTTTATCAATGAGGAGGTATATGTGGCACAACCTCCAGGATTCATTGACTTTGCAAAACCTGGTTATGTTTATAAGTTAAAGAAAGCTTTGTATGGACTCAAACAAGCTCCCAAAGCTTGGTATGATCGATTAAAAGCTTTTCTTATTAAACATGATTATTCCATGGGAATGGTAGATAACACTCTTTTCACTAAAAGGAAAGACCCAAATCTCATCATTGTCCAAATATATGTTGACGACATTATATTTGGATCGACTTGTCAAGACATGTGTGATGAATTTGCCAAAATCATGCATGATGAGTTTGAGATGAGTATGATGGGTGAACTTAACTTCTTCCTAGGATTACAAATAAAACAATTAGAAGATGGAATATTCTTTAACCAATCTAAGTACATTAAGGAAATGCTTAAGAAATTTGGCCTAGAAGACTCAAAACCCATGAAAACTCCCATGTCTACGGAGGTAAAGCTCACAAAGGACGATGAAGGTGAGTCCGTAGATAACACCAAGTATAGAGGAATGATAGGTAGTTTACTATACTTGACGGCAAGTAGACCCGATATCATGTTTAGTGTCTGCCTTTGTGCCCGTTTTCAAGAGGATCCCAAAACCTCTCACCTAGAAGCGGTTAAGCGTATCTTCCAATACGTTAAAGGCACTATACATTTAGGATTATGGTATCCTAAGGAATCCGGCATAGAAACCATTGTCTATGCGGATTCGGATCATGCGGGAGACTACGTAGATAGAAAGAGTACTAGCGGTATTTGCACGTCTGTGGGATGTTGTCTAACGTCTTGGTTTTCGAAGAAGCAAACCGCTCTTGCTATTTCTACCACCGAAGCCGAATATGTAAGCGCCGGAAAGGCATGTCAACAAGCACTATGGATGAAACAAGCTCTCGTAGACTATGGCATTAGGTTAGAAAATGTCCCCATTATGTGCGATAACAAAGGTGCGATAGATTTAAGTAAAAATCCGGTGCAACACTCTAGGACTAAACACATAGAAATACGTCACCATTTTCTTAGGGATAATGTACAAAAAGGAAATATATCTATAGAAAAGGTTGCATAGGAAGACAACATTGCGGATATATTCACAAAACCCCTTAAGCGTGAATTATTCAACCACTTGCGTTTAGGATTAGGAATGATGGAACAAGTTGACTAAATTACATTGAATTAATTCAAATTTATACTTGCATGAAATTTATTTTTCTTCCATTCCACCTTTTCTGAGTCTAGGAATCTATTTCGCACAAAACTAAAGATTGAGAAGATTTATTTTCTTTGCATAAATTTTTTTTTGTAAAACTCAATCAATTTTCTCTAAAAATTATTCTCACAATCTAGGAATCACATGAAGATCATTTTCCTTGCATTGTTGACTAATTCTAAAAACATTGTATTTCAAAATCATGTATAAACTCGCACATAAATTGTCAAGGTATATAATCTAATATATGTCTTTGACATTCATGATCGAGCAAAAATTGAATCAAGGAGATCAGTTGGATTGTTTCTTAGGATCGTTATTTCTTTTTGCTCCTAGGAGTCGAAACAATCACAACTCCACATTTGTTGCATATAGACACTCACTAGGACAAATTCACTAATAATGGTGTCATCTTGATCCATCACTAGTTTTTCACTCACTAATTGCCTTTGCCTTTAATCTAAGATAGGTGCCTTAGGAAGCTTAAGTGTGCTTGCCTTTACTTACCTCCTATTGCTTATTATGTGTTGATTATTTGCTCTTTTGCCTATGTGTTTTTGCATGCATACTATATCTTGATTAGATTAGACTCTATATTGCCTAAGAGAATTGAACTTGCTTGAATTCTAACCCAAACACATAACCTTTCTGCAAATTTTCTGCCAAAAACCCAATTCTGGCAACCTGGAAATCACCAGATGGGCGGCCCCCTTGATTTTGTAAGGCGGTCCCCTTAATCATTAAGGGGACCGCCCCCTAATTAAGGGGACCGGCCATCTGATGGTCGGGTTTACAGAATCTTTTCTGATTTTTAGCCCATTTCAACCTACATTTCCAAATCTTCACCAACACAATTTGTCCTAATCTCCCAAACAAACTTTATCCATCCATAAACACACAAATCTTACACTAAAAATAACCCCAATCCTCAAAACTCTTTACTCATCCATTCATGGCTTCTCCAAACAAACCCAAACCAAAAGCCTCAAGGCTTGCAAGAATGACGGAAAAACCCGTTTGGCGAAGAAAAAACCCTCGAAACAAATCCATCATAACAAGTGAAGTTGGAAATCATTCAACACCACCAACCACTTACTTCCCAAACTTTCCACCACACTCACAAGGACATTCATTTGATCCTACTTACAAACCATACAACATTGGTCAAACATCTTCCTTCATGCCAAATCACTCACCTCATCCTCAAATCCCTTGTAATGATCCATACAAGGTTGATCAACCATCCCACTACAACTCCAACTACACAAACCCAATTCATCCATATAAACACAATGACTTTCACCACATTACCACGGAAAAGCAAAAGTTCCGTGATGAAATATCACAAATCCATGATCTTAGTGATCTCAATGCCATGCATCTTGCACAACGCAACAAAGGGCAACCTCCATCATCACCCTATGCAAATTGCCTTCCCCACTCTCTCAACTTGGATCAAGTTACAAACCACACTCACTTTTGCCCTTGTTGCATATTCCTTCAAAAACAAATCCTCTACTTGAATGAAGATATTTCTTGGATTGAATATCTTCTCACTCGTAATCATCCAATACCACCCTTAACACGATACAACATCGTGAGATCCACTTCTTCCGCTTCATACTCCACTACATATCCCTCTCAATCAAACATCTAAGCTTTATGCTTATGTTTCCCTTCAAGCAAATAAAACAATCAACCATGGGTTGTAAGCAAGTCCAAGTGCTCTCTTAGGCAATATAGGACTATGTCTTTTCTTTTGTGTTATTTTTATTAATATGCTTCAAGCATATTGAATGTTGTAATGCTTATCATTTCTATAATGCTTGAATGAATCTATGTTTAGTTGCATAATTGTTGCCTTGCATATATGTGTATCTTGCTCTCTTCAAATATTTTTGTAGCAAAGATCTCCATAGCTCGTTGATGCGTGGGAATCGCAACAGGCTTTACCTCTCGAGGGATCTCGAGAAGCTTACAACCCCCACCAGGCAGTGTACCTAATCGTTGTAGTATAGTATAGTGACAAGTACCGGGGGATTGATCGTTCAGCTTGGGAATAGTGTCGCTAGGATTAGAAAGCCTAATTACTAGTTCTAAAGGTGAGGGATGATTATTTTTGTGTTTTTATATTTTTATGAAAGCAAGTAAAATCTCGGGTTTTGAAGGAGTGGGCGGAATTAGTTGCTATTCAACTAACCCAAAACTAATATATAATCAAAATAAAATACTGAAAATGAAATTAAACTAATTATTACAAAGGTTGTGAGCAGTATTGAAGAAATTGTGTTTACTTAGACTTCACTACTCCCTAGATATCTTTTACACGTTAATTACTTGTTATAATTGCATGGATGACGGATCGTATTCCTTAATACCATTCATGGGGTGGCATACATAACTCCCCAATTCTATGAGCTCTTATCTCCTCCTACACCATGACCCAGCACAACTATAGGGATTGTAAACAGTGGCTCATGCATTAAATACAACCAATAAAGACCTAGTACGCCTCGGTTCATGTTTCTTAAGACATTCAAGCATGTTACCATTTGGAGATCTGCCAGTTTTCTTAAGCCTAACATATAAATCATTCATCCAAGACAAGAATAAACAAGTAATCAACACATAATTAATATCTAGGTTTCATTAGATCTAAGCAAACACAAGAGAGATCTAGCCTAGCATAATTGAATTGAGACAAGAACAAGATATAGACAACCAACACATAGACATATTGATTGAATTAGAAGAATACTTATCTCAATTACAATGCAAGGTATCAAGGGTTTGGAACCCTTGAAAAACCTGTAAAAGAGGCACCAAATTCGTCTTTAGGGTTTCACCAAAACTTCTCTCTCTTTTTAATGTAAAAACTAGAAAACTATATATAGGAAAACTGGGCTGACGGCGTCAAGACAACCATGTGACGCCGTCACCTCGCCGCCAAATACTTCCTCGGACGGCCTTGATCTACTTATGATGGCCTATGTGACGCCGTCACCAACCACGGTATTTTATTCTTGGTCTTTTGACGCCGTCAGGATGACTTTTGACGCCGTCATCAACTACGGTATTTTATTCTTGATGTCTGACGCCGTCAAGGCATTACTCTTGACGCCGTCACCTAGTGTTTCCAGCATGGAAAATTGGTACTTTGCCGTTTTCTTTACTTTTATGCTCCAAAAACGTCCAAAATGGCTTCTTTTCCAGAATTCACTCTCCAAGTACCTAAAATCACAAAAGGAACGATTTAGGGCAATATTTGATCAAATAAAGTCGGATTCGGGCTTAAATGACCCCCTAAAAACGGATCATTTTTCGCCTCATCATATACCCTTACACTTGAGATTTGCTTGTCCTCAAGCAAATGAGCTTTTATTCTACTCAAAAGACAAGTTAGGGGTCATTTAACACTAATATAAAAGTAATTACAACAAAATAATCGTTCCACTAAAGACCAATAGACAAGCACGGAGATCATACACAAGCACCTCACAAATAGTGTTTAGATACTCACATCTCTCGGGTGTAATAAAGTAATATAACATTATGGAAATGGAAGATATCTCTCACTACCTGTCATAGCAAAATAGATTACCATAGGCTTGGGAAAGGATCAAACCTCCACCACATGGCGTAAGCACCTAGGATAAACTATCAAAGAGGTCTTTTAAAGGGTTGTAACGTTAGGTATAGGGATATGAATTACACGGTTTTGTTGGATAAAGGAAGTTTTACTGGTGGCGAGTTAACAATCTTGGTTAATTACATGTACAATATGGCGTTGCTAAGCCAAGACTAGACTCGACTTAAGCTAATAAATGAAAAATAACAAAAACATAAAATAAACATAGAATGAAACGGGATGGTAGTCCGTATGTTTTTTCTCTTTTTCTTTTTTTTTTCTATTTTTTTTTTCTTTTTCTTGTTTTTTCGATTTTTTTTTTTTTTTTTTTTTTTTTTTTTTTTTTTTTTTTTTTTTGCATACACTCTTACCCTACCATCCGAAATAATACATCATAGGGGATGAAAATTCCCCTTACACTTGAATCTTTACATACTTTACAATTAACTAATCTAATGACTCGAATTAAGAAAATCAAAACACTTTGAGCACTTTTAAGATTAACGTACATATGGGGGTAATAATTGATGTTCTTCCCCATTACTCCATAAAATAAGTACTTACCCATGAGTCCCAATCGTCCCATAACAATATGTACAAGGATATGACTCGACTTAGCAACCATGTAATCAATTAGAAAGTTAACTTAGGGTTCAACAAATAACAATAATGCACTAAAAATGAGCGCATACACGGAAGGCTAAGGCGATTTTGTTGTACATTTAAGTGGGGTGTAACAAATTCTTCCTTCAAGTAAGATGCTTAAAGTTAGAAACGAAAAGATAGGCTCGGAGGGGTGTACTAGGGGTTTCGTGTACTAAAAATGAGTACAACGCTAAGGGTGTGGGGAAAATTAGTTGACTTAACTAGCCAAGTAATATGACTTAAATGGTCAAGTAATTATGATACGGGTTTAACACAAGGGTGATCCTAATGCCTCTTATCATGTAGTAAATCCTACCACACGAATGTAGTCTCACTAGCGGTCTCGGGATGCATCACTAACGCAAGTTCTAGAATCTAAATGCTACCAGTACACTCATAAGCATTAATAGTAAATGTTTTTCCTATCAAATCTAAAGGCGAACCTCACATTTTTGGGTGGAAAATTTTTCTGAATATACGGTTATGTGCTAGTCATACAATCTCCTATCCATGAGACGCTTGCTACGGCTAAAGTTTCAATCCTAAATGTTGTAAAAAATTTTAAATTTGGCGCTAAAATTGCACTAACAAGTATTTCTCATAGTTTTATTACACATCTACCATCAAACAAAACAAACTCAAGCGAAAGTGCATATGTAAGGTATCATCTTTTTACCCTCCCCTTACACTTAAGATGAACATTGTCCCCAATGTTCAAGTAAAGAATGTAAAAGTGAAAAAGTAAAGAGAATGAAATCAAATACTCCCCTGATTCGCTCGATATGGATTTTAGGTTGGCCAGGTTAAATCTTCTTCCAAGAAAACGAACAATCAAAGCTTCCCTTCCAGAATATAAATCATCTCCTTGTCAAACATAACCTGTAAATCCTGAGAAAATAGACAAGACAACCTCGCGTAAAATCGGCGGCATCCTATATAAGTTACTAAATCCTAGAAAACAAAGTAAGATATAATGCTTGTGG
This sequence comes from Artemisia argyi, assembly GCA_030686995.1. Lineage (NCBI taxonomy): Eukaryota > Viridiplantae > Streptophyta > Magnoliopsida > Asterales > Asteraceae > Artemisia > Artemisia argyi. Next base: position 144,395,194 of record CM060695.1, on the reverse strand, counting down.
AATGAAGTTTGCAGATTTCCTGGGAGATTATAAAACTTAATAATTCACAAAAACTATAAGACTCCGTTAGAAAAACAAAACCGGTAAAATTTCCAGATTTTTAACTCCTGACGCCGTCAAGAGTAATACTCTGACGCCGTCAGAATGGACCTGCAGAAATTCTTATGTTAAGTTTCCGGAAAATTTCTGGAAAAACTTCGTCCTACTTCCTGGAAAATCCTGCAAAACTTCATTATGACTCAATACAAGCATTTGACTCTAACAAATACGAATATACATGTTCATTTATTATTGTGGCGAATCATGATCGGTTTGTTTCTTGAAAACATATTTGGGGTTTCCCCTTACACTTATCTTTTGCAAAAATACTTTTAGGTTGGAGTTAAGACTAGGCCAAACAACATAGTAAAGTATTTCCACATTTTAATTGAGAAACATGACCAACCAACAACAAAAATAAAACATGCATACGGAAGCAAATAACAATCAAACAAATAAAATCACACAAAACATGGGTTGCCTCCCAAGAAGCGCTTTTCTTTATTTACGAGTCTTGTAGCTAGACTCAAAGTCATGGGTTACTACGTGATCTCATCATTGGTTCCACTTTTCGATTGTAGATATTCCTTGTAGAAACCAATCACCTTTTTCTCAATCGCTCCCATAATCATTTGGGCAAATTCTTCATCGACTTTATACCTTGGTCCAAGGGCCAAGCAATCTTTGTAGTAAAGGCTCCTTTTTTCCCATACGTAGTCCATGCCCTTTTTCTTATCCTTCTCATCAATATCCTCAAAAGCACCAACGTTGTCCTTATCAAAACGAGATATAAAGCGAAATTCTTTCATCCTATTGGGCATCCTATAAGTGATACTATCGGTGTTACTTGCAAATCGGATCGTACCTTCTACCTCATCATATTCTAACTTAGACTCCTCAACAAATGGTTTGCCAAACACAACATTGGATAATCGACAATCAATAACATTAGCAAGATCCTCCAAAATCATAAAGTCGGTGACAAAAGTGAAATTACCAACAAAGACACGTAAACCTTTAACTCTCCCGACAAAGTTACAAACTCCACCGGGGTACTTGGGATCCCTTCTAGGTTCAAGTCTTGTTTCCACTATATCATTATAAACCGTTGAGGACATAATGTTTATTGGAGATTCAAAGTCAATGTAAGCATTGCTAATGTGCCTATATCCAATCATACATGGTATCTTAGCATTCTTAGGATCGCCTCTCTTGATCTTAGGTTCAATTATGGTGAAGGGAGATCGCGGGTTATCAATAAGATTATTATAATATGCAATCTCCTCCTTAGTGGGGTATAGATTAAAGTAGTCGTTAAGCCTCGGATCCATTGCTTCCTCTTCTAGTCTCTCAACAATATTCACAAAGTCATTAGGCCCTAGGTCCTTATTTGAATACAAGGCGGTTGCTAGGTCACTAAATGTATGTTCGAGTTCAATCTTAACCAACCTATTAAGCTCTCTAAGCTCCCTAATCTCACTCTCAATCTGTTCATGTAACACAGCCACTTCTTCAGGGGGAAGGGGTGGATTCGCGTTTTCCATAATGGTCAACGGAATAGTCAATGAGGTTAATTTACTAACAAAGGCATAAAGAAATTAGATAGACTAAAGAAGAACCTAAAAATAAAAATAAAATCTTGCTAGAAAGGAATCTAGCAAGTAGACCTAATAAAAAGAAATCCTAACCTAGACAATAACTATTCCCCAGGCTGTGGCGCCAAAAACTTGATGCGTGGGAATCGCAACAGGCTTTACCTCTCGAGGGATCTCGAGAAGCTTACAACCCCCACCAGGCAGTGTATCTGATCGTTGTAGTATAGTATAGTGACAAGTACCGGGGGATTGATCGTTCAGCTTGGGAATAGTGTCGCTAGGATTAGAAAGCCTAATTACTAGTTCTAAAGGTGAGGGATGATTATTTTTGTGTTTTTATATTTTTATGAAAGCAAGTAAAATCTCGGGTTTTGAAGGAGTGGGCGGAATTAGTTGCTATTCAACTAACCCAAAACTAATATATAATCAAAATGAAATACTGAAAATGAAATTAAACTAATTATTACAAAGGTTGTGAGCAGTATTGGAGAAATTGTGTTTACTTAGACTTCACTACTCCCTAGATATCTTTTACACGTTAATTACTTGTTATAATTGCATGGATGACGGATCGTATTCCTTAATACCATTCATGGGGTGGCATACATAACTCCCCAATTCTATGAGCTCTTATCTCCTCCTACACCATGACCCAGCACAACTATAGGGATTGTAAACAGTGGCTCATGCATTAAATACAACCAATAAAGACCTAGTACGCCTCGGTTCATGTTTCTTAAGACGTTCAAGCATGTTACCATTTGGAGATCTGCCAGTTTTCTTAAGCCTAACATATAAATCATTCATCCAAGACAAGAATAAACAAGTAATCAACACATAATTAATATCTAGGTTTCATTAGATCTAAGCAAACACAAGAGAGATCTAGCCTAGCATAATTGAATTGAGACAAGAACAAGATATAGACAACCAACACATAGACATATTGATTGAATGAGAAGAATACTTATCTCAATTACAATGCAAGGTATCAAGGGTTTGGAACCCTTGAAAAACCTGTAAAAGAGGCACCAAATTCGTCTTTAGGGTTTCACCAAAACTTCTCTCTCTTTTTAATGTAAAAACTAGAAAACTATATATAGGAAAACTGGGCTGACGGCGTCAAGACAACCATGTGACGCCGTCACCTCGCCGCCAAATACTTCCTCGGACGGCCTTGATCTACTTATGACGGCCTATGTGACGCCGTCACCAACCACGGTATTTTATTCTTGGTATTTTGACGCCGTCAGGATGACTTTTGACGCCGTCATCAACTACGGTATTTTATTCTTGATGTCTGACGCCGTCCAGGCATTACTCTTGACGCCGTCACCTAGTGTTTCCAGCATGGAAAATTGGTACTTTGCCATTTTCTTCACTTTTATGCTCCAAAAACGTCCAAAATGGCTTCTTTTCCAGAATTCACTCTCCAAGTACCTAAAATCACAAAAGGAACGATTTAGGGCAATATTTGATCAAATAAAGTCAGATTCGGGCTTAAATGACCCCCTAAAAACGGATCATTTATCGCCTCATCACTCGTTCCCTTGGTGCTCTCAAATGAGGGGGAGCATTCTACCCGTTTAAACTTCCCTCGCGAAGCTTACTCAGCTTAACCTTTTTAATTTTATAAAAAGGGGGAGAAGAGAAATGTAAACTCTATAATACTTGTCTAAAAAACAAGTTTTAGATATATTGAGTTTAAGGTTTTGTGATAATCAAAAAGGGGGAGATTGTTGACATAAATAATGCCTAAAAACATTATTAACATGTTATCAATATCTCTATGTTTTAATTATCACAAAATATAAACTCATAGAACTAAAACTTGTGACATAAACAAGTATTTAGTTATTAATATTTCTCTTTACATCCAAATCACTTAAGGTATGAATAAACAAAGTGTTTAGTGCAATTTATGATCAAAGGGGTATTTAATTAACTAATGCAAAGTTTATTTAATTATATAAACATATTATATATTTTTGAAAAACACTTTTGGTAATAAAGAAAAATGTTCTATTCATACTAAATATATGAATTCAAATTTTTAACCAAAATCAGTTAGTTTTTCACCAAATAAACTTTCCCCACTAAAAGACAAAGATTCTGGCCGTTTCAGCTGGGCGGCCCCCTTAATTATAAGGGGCGGTCCCCTTAAAATTAAGGGGACCGGCCTTGATTTAAGGGGACCGGCTACGCTCCTCTGTCAGAATCTTTTGCCTATAAATACCACCTTAAACCTGGATTTTTTCCTCACCTTTTGCACTCCAAAACTTTCTGTTCTAGATCTCCATTTCCAATCTATAAATCCTTTGATCATACATTCTTAAATCTTTGTTTCAAAGTGATCCAAACATCATCCCATCAAGTACAAGAGAAGAATACTTCTATCCCTCAAGACAAGAAGTATTACAACTTGTTGTGATCTCCACATCTAAGTTGTTAGTGAATCATCATTGTTATTATTTCATTGTGTGATTAGTTGTGAATATTTGTTAGAAGATAGTGTAGTTTGATATATAGTGTGATTGGTTAGAAGAATAGTTGTGAAGAAGATAAGTTAGGAAGAAGATTTGTGTGTAGAAGAATAGGTGTGAAGAAGATTGGTGTGAAGAAGTGGTGTGATTAAGTAGTGAATAGGTGTGAACTAGTTGTGTAGAAGTTGTGATTAAGTTGTGAAGTTATTGTGGTGTGTAAATTGGTGTGTAAGGTTTTCTCCGCCATAAGGGAGCTTGTTGATATAGTGAAGAAAACTCTCGAGTTAGGTGCTCGGGGAGTGGAGTAGGGCAAGGAAGGTGACCTTGTAGCCAAACCACTATAAATCTCTTGTCTCTCGGTTCGATCTTTCCAACCCTTATCTATTTCTTTACTTACGTTATTATTGCTTTATCGTACATACTTAGTGTTGTTCATATTGTGCACGCCTTGATTTCATATAGCATCGAATCTATATTTTATAAAACAAAGAAAACTTTTAAACAAACTTTTATAACAATTTAAAAACGACGTAAAACTATTCAACCCCCCCTTCTAGTTTTCCACAATTTCAAGCCTTTATATCTTTTAAAAGAGATTTTTAAATCAAATAGTTCATCTTATATCAAAAATATTATTTGAATGACAAATAACTTTCAAAACGCTTCTTTTAAGCCGTTTCATGAGATTAAAACTTCGATCCTCCCTGTAACACCTAAATTACTTTTCCGCTGCGACAAACTTAAATTTCGGGGTGTTACATACATCAACTCCCACTAACACAGAGACCAGTACCAAACATTAGACCAAAGTGCATCAACCGAACTGTTCCATTATCGCCACATGCCTGCTCTTCTCTTCCCCTGCCTCGCGTGCTAACACGAGAACAACGTTCAAAGCAGCAAAAAGGCGCCCATCCTTGCGTTGTGCCTCTCTCATACATTGGAGTCCATTGCTAGAAACAGGCCCAAATGGGCTAAAGCTTTGGCCCTCTTGAAGCAATTGCTGTCGTTTCTGCATTCTGTTTGTTACAACCTCACATTCTTCAACAATGAGTTCAATAAAGCTTTCGTTCTCAGCTGCTTCTTGCATAAATAAGAAGCGAAAACAGTGTTCCAACCTATGAGAACTGCATTCCACTTTCAGGTCATCAAAGTTAGGAGTTTCTCCAATTTTGTGTTGCAAAGTTTTTTTTAACTCACCTAAAACTATACATGTAACAATAGCAACCACACTCTTGCTCCTTATATAGCCACTTCATGTAACTAATAATAGTAAAAGTAACCAAACTAAAATAAACTTGGTTTTCACTATACTTCACATGCACCACAGTGTTTGAATGAGTTTCCCAATAACCAAACGAAAAAGGCCAGGAATCTACATAGCAAGTATCTGATATCATCAGAATCTCTACTACCCAAAAATGTTTAGAAATCTATACCTACCTAAATTGCTCACTGAAATACTAGAAGTAGGTAAATTTTACAAATGCCTGTTGCTTTAAACTAACAATCCAACATTCCATACCATTGTTTATAATCAAACATCTATCGCTTTAAATTAAGAAACATTACCATACATTATATTTCCATTCACGAAAACATTACACTGTACTTCATTACATGATACCATTCAAAAAAACAGCCAAACACATGATACCAGTTCCATACATAAAGAGAAACAAACATATAAGTAGTTAACTGAGACCCATCACCCATAAAACAAGAAAATACCAAAAAAATATACCACAACAAAGTGGCCATCCCATCATCCAAACCAGTAAAGATTGGTCTTCTTCTGCTCCCTTCCTTTGCGTGCCACATCCATTACCTTGATCAACCCATCCAACACCTTCCTTTCCCTCTTTAAAGTGACCTTCAAACGTGCCAAACCGATGTCCCCATGCTCATGCAATGGCATAAAACCCTCCCCTTCCTCCACCAGATCCTCTAGATACTTGACCTTGGCCACTACCTGATCACGCTTCTCTCCAAGAACCATCAGCAATCCATCATTCTCGGTATAGTCGTGGCTAACAACCTGATTCAAGCAATCTTCCAAATCATTGGAACCAGCCACGAACTTGAGCCTTTGAAAATTAGGGGTGCGAGCAAGAGCGTAGGCAGATGTCCTTGGTGGTGGTGGTGATGCCATCGTATCAGCAAGAGTTTAGAGATGGGATAAGTTAGGGTTTCAGACAAATATTAGGGCTTGAGATGAAATGAAAAGGAGGGAACCCGGGTTTTTATTAAGAGCAAAAGGAAAAGGAAACGGCAAAAAAAAAAATAAATAAATAAATAAAATAAAAGTTAGTAATAAAAAAAATTCTTTTAAAAAGTTATAAAAATTTTAAAAAGTTACAAAAGTTTAAAAAATGTATATCAAATGCTACCATAAAACTCTTTTGTGTAAGGTATAGTAAAGAAAAAATGTAACGTAACTACCGAAGATTAACACTGTAACTGACAAACTAAACATGTCTGTATCCGGCTAAACAATAATTTGTCTTTACAGCTCTTAAAAAACCTCCTCTAAAAAAACTATTGTATGACCTATGATACAAAAAAAAGTGTAACGTAAATACCACACAAACAATAATACGCAACGAATTGCAGTAACTGAGAAACTAAAGTAAACATTACTTTGCCTATACAAAGAACAGAAAAAACCCTGCCACCAACGACTGAATTAAAAATTTACAAAATTAACAGCCGTGATCACTAAAAAAACATTTAGCCGGATAAACAGGCACACCGGCATATATATATATATATATATATATATATATATATATATATATATATATATATATATATATATATATATATATATATATATATATATATATATATATGACCCTTTACTTTCAAGATTGGTCTAGTGGTCCCAACGGTCTTTCCGTGGCTTTGTCATAGTTTTTTTTGTAACTGATGAATTATAATCGAAGATTGGGTGTGTTTGTTTCATTTAGATGTTTTAAGTCTGAATCTGACTACCACATCTTACTAGTAAGAGGTGGCTAAAACGTCTAAATCTAAACGAAATAATGTTGTTTGTTTTTGTATAATTGTTTGAATGATTTTAAGTGCTCGTTTCTACAATTTATATAACTAACTTGTGTAAATATGAAATAAGTCTTTTTACCATAAATATAACATAGTTAATAAACCATCAAATATATTATATTAACACGAGTCTTCAATTTCTCTTATCGAGTAAGAGGCAGTAAGACAAGTCCCCCACCTCTTACTGAGTAAGATGTTATAAGTCTAACTGGGTCTGACTCAAAAGAAAAAAACAAACAAGCAAAACGTCTGCCCAACTCTTATTGGTAAGAGTAAGAGGGCTAGTAAGATTTTTTTTTCTATAAACAAACACACCCTTAAATATGGGCTTCACTGAAATCACTAAGGCTCAAGGAATTTATGTAACCTCTGCTCTCGATGGTTCTACATTACACATTTTGGTGTCGATTATGTTTACCAACAAGGAATATAATGTTAGCAGCTGATACGACCCATTAAGGTTGTATCGGGATGGGGCACCAGTTTAAGCGGGCGCGAGCTCCTTAAGAAAATAGAGAGAAGAAGTAGAGATTTTTGTTTATCTTAAACTTTGATTGATTGATTATAATAAATTAATACAAGAGTATTTATAAGACAAAGTAAGGTAAAACCCTAATACCTAAATAGGCAATGGGCTCGGGACCAAGCGTATCATTCCTCACTCCTTTAAAACCAACTTGCCCTCAAGGTGTTGTCTTAAAACATTCTTAATTGACTTTCCTAAATAAACATGAAAACAGTCCTAAACAAAGACACGTAAATAAAGATAGATTATATGACATAATCTTTATGCCATACGTCGTGTGGACTTCTTGAGTCGTTTGGGCAGTCCGTCCTCCTGCAACATAATCCAAGATCCCATAATCTTCTTTGAATTGCAGCATTTGTCTTTTTCTTCTTTCGTATTCCTTTTCCTTGGACATAACACAACCTCATTCTTCTTTTGTTTGCTGCCCCACGACTCTTCTCGCGATATACCCACTTCAAACAAACAACCAAACTCTTGCTGCCTCAACAACAATTTATTTCATCTTTACCCTCCAACATCTTAATGATGCGTGGGAATTGTGTTGACATAAATAATGCCTAAAAACATTATTAACATGTTATCAATATCTCTATGTTTTAATTATCACAAAATATAAACTCATAGAACTAAAACTTGTGACATAAACAAGTATTTAGTTATTAATATTTCTCTTTACATTCAAATCACTTAAGGTATGAATAAACAAAGTGTTTAGTGCAATTTATGATCAAAGGGGTATTTAATTAACTAATGCAAAGTTTATTTAATTATATAAACATATTATATATTTTTGAAAAACACTTTTGGTAATAAAGAAAAATGTTCTATTCATACTAAATATATGAATTCAAATTTTTAACCAAAATCAGTTAGTTTTTCACCAAATAAACTTTCCCCACTAAAAGACAAAGATTCTGGCCATTTCAGCTGGGCGGCCCCCTTAATTATAAGGGGTGGTCCCCTTAAAATTAAGGGGACTGGACTTGATTTAAGGGGACCGGCCACGCTCCTCTGTCAGAATCTTTTGCCTATAAATACCACCTTAAACCTGGATTTTTTCCTCACCTTTTGCACTCCAAAACTTTCTGTTCTAGATCTCCATTTCCAATCTATAAATCCTTTGATCATACATTCTTAAATCTTTGTTTCAAAGTGATCCAAACATCATCCCATCAAGTGCAAGAGAAGAATACTTCTATCCCTCAAGACAAGAAGTATTACAACTTGTTGTGATCTCCACATCTAAGTTGTTAGTGAATCATCATTGTTATTATTTCATTGTGTGATTAGTTGTGAATATTTGTTAGAAGTTAGTGTAGTTTGATATATAGTGTGATTGGTTAGAAGAATAGTTGTGAAGAAGATAAGTTAGGAAGAAGATTGGTGTGTAGAAGAATAGGTGTGAAGAAGATTGGTGTGTAGAAGATTGGTGTGAAGAAGTGGTGTGATTAAGTAGTGAATAGGTGTGAACTAGTTGTGTAGAAGTTGTGATTAAGTTGTGAAGTTATTGTGGTGTGTAAATTGGTGTGTAAGGTTTTCTCCGCCATAAGGGAGCTTGTTGATATAGTGAAGAAAACTCTCGAGTTAGGTGCTCGGGGAGTGGAGTAGGGCAAGGAAGGTGACCTTGTAGCCGAACCACTATAAATCTCTTGTCTCTCGGTTCGATCTTTCTAACCCTTATCTATTTCTTTACTTACGTTATTATTGCTTTAACGTACATACTTAGTGTTGTTCATATTGTGCACGACTTGATTTTATATAGCATCGAATCTATATTTTATAAAACAAAGAAAACTTTTAAACAAACTTTTATAACAATTTAAAAACGACGTAAAACTATTCAACCCCCCTTCTTGTTTTCCACAAATTGCACCAGGCTTTACCTCTCGAGGGATCTCGAGAAGCTTACAACCCCCACTAGGCAGTATACCTGATCGTTGTAGTATAGTATAGTGACAAGTACCGGGGGATTGATCGTTCAACTTGGGAATAGTATCGCTAGGATTAGAAAACCTAAAGACTAGGTCTAGAGATGAGGGATGATTCTTTTTGTATTTTTAGGTTTTATGAAAAGCAAATAAAAATCTCGGTTTTGAAGGAGTTGAGCGGAATTAGTTGCTAGTCAACTAACCCAATTACTAAGATGCAATCAAAATAAAATAACAAAAATGAAAATAAATTAAATTATACTAGTGGTGTGAGCAATATATGGGAGAATTGTGTTTACTTAGGTTTCACTACTCCCTAGATATCTTTTACAGGTTAATTACTTGTTACAGTTGTGTGGATGACGGATTGTAGTCCTTAATACCATTCATGGGGTGGCGTACTTACTTCCCCAATCCTATAAGCTCCTACTTCACTCCTATGTCGAGCCGGCTAAAAAGCTCCTAACATGGGATCACTAGAATTCGCTCATGCATTAAATATAATCATAAAAACCTAGTACACATCGGTTCATGTTTCTTAAGACGTTCAAGCAAGTTACACAATGGAGATCTGCCAGTTTTCTTAAGCCTAACATTGAAATCATTCATCCATTACAACTATAAACAAGCAATCAACCTATAATTAACATCTAGGTTTTATTACATCTAAGCAAACACATGAAAGATCTAGCCTAGCATGTTAAAATCAAGATAAGCATAAGATATATTCAAACAACACATAGACATATTGAATGAATTGAAAGAGGACTTATCTTAATTAAACATGAAAGGTTTCAAGGGGTGAAAACTCTTGAAAATACTGTTACAAATGACCTAGGGTTTATTAGGTTCGACCCTAGTATTCTCCACACAAGTTCCTCCCTTAATGAATGAAAAATAGAAAAAGTATATATAGATTTTGTGAGGTGACGGCGTCAAGAGTAAATTTCTGACGCCGTCATCTCGCCGCCAATAAACTCCTCGGACTGCCTAGATCTGGGTTTGACGCCGTCACGTGTATTCCATTTGCAGGCCGTCACCAAAATTACTCTTGACGCCCTTCTCTTGACGCCTTTAGGTTTTCTCTGGGTCGTCATGGATTTTACTCCTGACGCCGTCACAATTTCCTTCTTGACGCCGTCAGGTACTGTTCTCAACATGGAAAATTAAGTCTTTGCCGTTTTCTTCACTTTTATGATCCAAAAACTTCCAAAATACTTCCTTTTCCAGAATTCACTCCCAAAGTACCTAAAATCACAAAAGGAACGATTTAGGGCAATATTGGATCAAATAAATTCAATTCCGGACTTAAATGACCTCCTAAAAACGGTTCATTTTTTGCCTCATCACTTAATCACAAACTCCTTGATTAAACCCAAATTTATTTCATCTTTACTATAATCAGATATACCACCTCCATCCTTAAGTAGCGATATCACTATATTCGACTCATATTCGTTAACCCTACACGCTTCACTACCACCCACAACAACATCTTCCACACTTTCTTTATTTTCTGAAAATTCGCTAAACTTACTACGATCTTCCATGCTTTCCACATTACTCTCACCAATATCAAAAACATCGTTTATCACGTTACTAACCTCAACAACACCAATATCTTCATTAGCATCTAAGAACTCGTTAATCACATATGCACTTGGCCATGATAGAACGATATCTATTTTCTCTTCAATGTTCAGCTTTTTCCCTGCAATTATCTCAAAACGAGCCTCCATTATATGGGTTATGGGATATGCTTCTCCTAAAGTTTTATAAACTAACCTTAAGAGTGCACATTATAGAAGCGGTTTAAGTCCCGAGATATAAATCGATTTAAGTACAGATTCTGAGATCACTGTTACTTGATTTATAAGAATCTTAAAATCATTCTCGTATTCGGCAACTGTACCCATTTGTAAAAGCTTAAATAGTGCATATTCCGCGTCCCGATCACATCCGCTCGATACCATGAACATTAACTCGAAGAAAAAAAAAACAAAAAAACAAATTTTTTTCGATGAACAATATCCAGTGAACAGTAACTCCGACGAACAATTTGCGTGAATAGTGATCGATGAACAGTACCGTGAATAGTGTCGTGAACAGTTTTTATATATATATATATATATATATATATATATATATATATATATATATATATATAATTAGAACCCTAATAAAAAACCCTCTCAACGAGAGCTTTCAATGAAAGCACCAATTAATACGACCCGTTAAGGTTGTATCGGGATAGGGCACCACTTTAAACGGGCGCGAGCTCCTTAAGAAAATAGAGAGAAGAAGTAGAGATTTGTTTATCTTAAACTTTGATTGATTGATATAATAAATGAATACAAGAGTATCTATAAGACAAAGTAGGGTAAAACCTAAGACCTAAATAGGCCATGGACTCGGGCCCAGGCGTATCAACAGCCTTGAAATACACGGAGGTAATCGCCAATTTGACAAGGTGAGAGGTTTCAGTTATTGCTAGCACCAGGAATTTGGTTATGCAAAAGAACCAACGACGTTTGAGAAACTTTATTTATTTATTTATTTATTTTATTATATTTTTTTTGAATTGCAATTGTGGCTACATGGCCTCTAGTTCAGAAGGCGTAGTGAGCCCACACAACCAGGTTGGGTCTAGTTCAGAAGGTAATGGTACCTTTCCCTTTACACACGCGGGAGGAAACTCTTATCGCCCTATACAAGACTCAATTAAACTTGAGACCTTCTCTAAAAAAGTAAAACCTCCATACCGCTAAATGAGAGACCCATTAAACAGTGTTTCTAGATATGTGGATTGCATATTCAACAATCCAAATGTAACATTAGTATTGAACATTACTAATTGATGCATGTGTTCAATACTACAAATTAAGATAATCATAGTAGATAATTTGGTGTATGTCTTGTATAATAACTAACCGAACACTTGCATTATTAGAGGACGAGACATGATGCATTTCAAAATGCGAGGTGATTTGCACGCTTGTTTATTTTATTTTTTTTTTTATTTTTTATTTTTTTATTTGCACACTTACAATAAAAGTATTCAAAGCAAAATATAAATATGATACAACTATCGATGCAGTAATTGGAGTATCTCAATCAAAACTGAAAATGCGCTAATCAATTCCTTTAAAATTCTGAAAAATTTGTCCAGAAACTCACAAGTATTTGGTTCATATAGAACAACAAGCTTTGCACTTTTGACATCCTCTCATGTTTGTTTACTTTGGTTTTACTCAATATTTGTCCATGCATGCAATTTAACAAAAACCTATATGTACGATCCCTATTATAAATATATGAAGCTATACAAACAACGAAACATGATGAATTAATTATTAGAAAAATCCTATAGGATAGTTGAAAACAGGCACAGCTAAAATAAAACAAATCATCATGTCAATTTTGAGCAATTAAATATTGTGGTTACCCTGGCTGTAACCATTTTTTTAATTAAGTTAACCGCCCATATCACATGCTTAGAATATTGAAAGTGATATTCGTGAACTATGTTTAGGACGACCACCTACATTCAAGCCGCAAGTAATAAATCCTTTTCGTAATTTGTTGCACCAAAGATCATTCGACGAGTCTTGTTTTGTGACCAAGTAATTTTTCTTTTATTTTTTTTAATGACAAATACCGTTTTAATGATGGAGGTGCGATCCTCTACAAAGGGGACTAAAAATACAAAGTCTACAAAAGGCTAGAAAGCCACTTACCATATGACAAGTGTCCACCACCCACTTTCTCATTTTTTTTCTTTTTAAATTCGGTTAGGGTGTATTTTGATCATTTTAACCCGTTTCTTTATTCCACCCTAAAACTTCAAACACAAATATCTTTCAAACGACAAACTTTTACGAAAAACCGATTTTACCATAATTTTTAAAATTTAATCCTCTTTAATTTGGTATAAATCTTGTTAAATATTTCGATTTTTTTTTTTTTACATATAAAGTGGGTCTTGATTTCATTGATTTTTTTGTCATTTTCGGCCTTATTTTTTACCCTCATAAATGTCGAATCGTTAAAAACTTAAAACATGAAAGTTATAGATTTTTGTTCACTCTTTACACAGGTTTTTGAATCACTCAAATCCGATCTTATATGAGTAAGATAACACACGTTAAAGATGGTGTTTAACTCATATTTGTTGCACACAATGTGTTTGATGAAATGTCTAGCTTATATATTTTGTGTTAAAATTGAGCTAAATACACTAATTTTTGTTTCTCAATGCATTATTAATCATTTTATTAATGTAAGACTCAAAAAGTAAAGTTTTTTAATCATTGTATTTTTAAAATATACATTTAGTTCATCAGTTAGGTTATTAGGTTCATCAGTTAGGTTACTTTGGTTCATCAGTTTTTATGGTAACATTTTTGACTAATTGATGAACCTAAACACATAATACATGACAAATAATTATAAGTTCATCAATTAGTCAATAACTGATAAACAAACTGATGAACATAAAATTAATGAATCTAACTGATAAACCTATAATTATAGGTTCATCAGTTAGTCAATAACTGATAAACTAACTGATGAACCTATAATTAATGAACCAAAAAATCAATGAACCTAACTGATGAACATATAATTAGTCAATAACTGATGAACCTATAATTATAGGTTCATCAGTTAGTCAATAACTGATGAACCCAAACATTTGATCAAATTTGATGAACCTGAAATTGATAAATCTAAAAAAATTGATGAATCAAAGTAACTATTGAACAAAATGTCTAACTGATGAACCTATAACCTATAATTTAACTGATGAACAAAACATAACCTAACTGATGAACCTAATAACCTAACTGATGAACTAAATGTATATTTTAAAAATATAATGATTAAAAAACATCACTTTTTGAATGTTACATTAATAAAATTACTAATAATGCGTTGTGGGACAAAAATTAGTGCATTTAACTCGATTTTAAGACAAAAAATCTAAGCTAAACATTTCATCAAACACGTTGTGTGCAACAAATATGACTAAAACGTCATCTTTAACGTGCGATATCTCACTCATATCATATCGGATTTGAGTGATTGAAATTTCTGGGTAAAGAGTGAATCAAAATCTACAACTTTCGTGTTTTAAGTATATTATGATTAGGCAATTTTTAAGGTAAAAAATAGGGTCAAAAATAGCAAAAACATTAAGAAAATCATGACCTAATAAATATGTCAAAAAAAATGTTTCGAAAAAATTAAAAAGATTTATATCAAATTAAAGAGAATCAAATTTTAAAAATTATGATGAAATCGGTTTTTTCTAAAATTTTGTCGTTTAAGAGATATATGCGTTTGAAAATTGAGGTGGAAAAGAAAAAACGGGTCAAAAGACCAAATTACCTCTGGACGGATTTTATGTATAATTTAGAGTGGGTGACGTGTGTCACACTATGAATGGCTTTCTACACTTTGTAATTTTTCTCACTTTGCAAGAGATCCGTATTCTTTAATGATGATAAATTTTAGGGGCA
Organism: Artemisia argyi; assembly: GCA_030686995.1. Taxonomy (NCBI): domain Eukaryota; kingdom Viridiplantae; phylum Streptophyta; class Magnoliopsida; order Asterales; family Asteraceae; genus Artemisia; species Artemisia argyi. The sequence continues at coordinate 144,380,038 of CM060695.1, read as the reverse complement.
ATTAGATATATACTATTAGGATTGTTACAACCTCTAGCAGATGGTTTTAAATTGATTATAAAAGAACCTATTTCACCAAGTAGTGCAAATTTCTCCCTTTTCAGAATACCCTAACTAATTTCAGGATTAATTTCATATGACTCAAAGTGCAAGTATTGAATGTATACTGTACAATATTTTTAATGAATGTTTGGGTATATATGAAATTTTTAACTAAAAAAATAGGAGATATGAAATTGCCCTTACTTATATTAAAACAAACAATCTAGCTTCATCAAACATTCTTTAGCTCAACGATATTTAGTGTTCGTATGTTTGAGAATTTTAACGAATCTAAGGATAGCATGGAATAGGGGTAAATAAGTTGTTTGATATTTTGTGTGCATTACTAAGGGGCTGTTTGTTTGCCTCTTATTGAAGCCACTCAGAGGCTCTCTCTGATTCGGTCAAAGGATCAAGCGTTTGATAAACCAAATTGTAGCCCACTGAATTGAATGGCATGCATAGAATCGTTCAGCATCATGGGTATGCAAAACCATTAAGCATTTGTCTTCTTTCCATGTTGCCCCCACCAACGCCACTCCCTCATCATTTTTATACTACTATATCTTTTAATTCTTTTTCAAATTTAATACTGCCAACTGGATAATGTGAACCCCATTTAATTGATTGATATATTTTGATTTATAATTTTTTTTATACCTTTTCTCATTTAGTTGTGCAATACATTGATTTTTATTTTTTCAGGTAAAGTAATGAATTCATGTAACAAAGTTATTTGTTTAATACTCTAATTTTATGTCTTTGTTTCAGTTTATTTATGTTATGTTTTTTTATATCAAATTAAATTTAAACATTTTTTTAGAAAGAAAATTAAATTTAAACTAAAGTTATACATGTAGCATTAATATTCTATTAGATTAAACATAAGGGTAAAATAGTAACTTTTCATCGTTCAAATCATTTATTCAGAACATCCATCAAATAACATGTTTCGATTCAGAATCAAATTCATTCAAAGTCAAAGAATCATTCAGAGATGAGAGCCATTCAGCGCAAAATCGTTCAGTTTTATCAAACGGCCCCTAAGAATTATCTAAACATTTGATATGATGTAGTTTTAGTTTATTATGTTGGAACTTGGTTATAAGATTCAACGAAAATTATATTACAATAATACTCCCTCCGTCCCATATTAAATGTCATGTTTGAATTTTCAGAGTCTTTCTTTCTCAACTTTGACTTTAAATATTTTTGTTTGTGTAATATAATACTTGATACAAAATATATGAATGGATTAAATTTTAAATGTATTTTCATTGCGCATAATTTTTATCAAATAATATATAATACAAGCAAAAATATTTAAGGTCAAAGTTGGTAAAGAAAGATTTGAAAAGTCAAATATGGACATTTAATATGGGACAGAGGGAGTAAAGAACAAATACTGACAGTGATGGTGACGAGGTTTTTGAGGTTGAACAATATTTTAGAACAACGACAGAAGTTGGTAGACTGTGATGGTGGTGGTGGTGATTGACAGTGGATAATGGTAGGAGTGGTGGTGAAGAAGAAGAGAGTATAATTGATGGTAGTGAGTAAGGTTATAAAAGGCGTGAGGCGTGGCATGGCGGCATGACCGAACCTCAAGCCTTATGCGTCATTGCGGATCCTTTGCATTTCATAAGGTGTCACTAAAGCGGCAAAAAAATATTTATACATTTATGTATTTTTAATTTTAGATTATATTACTCATACTATATTAGACATTTAGACTACTACTTAATATATAATTACCAGACCCATATATCAAATAGCCCAAATTCTAAATACTAGTTCAAAACAGTTAAAAAAAATAATAAAATAATAAAAAAATAAACTAGTTCAAAATGTGGCGCCACGTCTTACCAAAAGGTGCGCCTTATTTCAAGCCTTTTTGAGCTACGCCTAGATCAGCCGCCAAGGTCCATTTCGTGACGGCGAGACCACGCCTCTCGCCTTGGCGTTCATTTTAGAACACTGGTAGTGAGACCCATATGAAATTGTTATAGCAAGGAGAAAATAGTAAACAAGTTAATAAAAAAAAACACTAAAGACAAATAAAGTATTAAACAAATGTATGTAATGGCGAAAACAATAAAAAGATAAACTTACTCTTATGTACATCCTTATGTGTTTGGCATGTGACTGAAGATAACGAAAAACTCTAACGACGCTACAAAATTGGACCACCCACATAATTTATTCAATAATTGGACTAAGTGACTAACCATGCAAGATTTTACGTTTTTGAATATCGTATGAAATCTGACCAAACCACAGGGACTAATGGTGTAATTTAGAAATCATCGATTTGTGTTTCTTAAAAAAAATCGAAAAGAAAATCACTGCACAAAAGATTGAAGATATCAAAAACAATAAAATAATTGAATCAAAACCTGGGACACAGATAATATGAGCCAAGCAAAATGATCACGCGCTGACAGATACCAACGCTCCACGTGTCCACTATTTTAAACAATTAACACCATTCACAAGATTCTCCTTTTTACCTCCTTCCTTCGTTCTCAACACGTCCACCTTTTTTATTTCATTTCATTTTACATCCATTCATTTATTCAAAATTTTAGACTTACATTATAAATTGGAAATAAAAATTACTGATCCAAAAATGTTATTCGAATTTATATATATGTCATTCGATTTCAAAGTTATGTTATACTACGTCACTTGGAATAACATCACATCAACATTTTGTCCCTTGTAATGTCGGCAACTACATCATTTTTACGTCTTTTTCTATAAAATTATTTTTATTTCAATCATTTTTTAGCATAAAAAAATTTCGTGAAAAGCAAAGATAAAAATAACATAGCATGGAAGCCAAAGTTAAGACGAAATAACATTTAGTTTGTTTGATGTAGGGCTTTTGAAAGCTTTTAAGAGCTAAACTACCTTTTAAATACGAAACTTATAAGAGTTGTAAATACTATAAACTCTTAAAAATAAAATAAATGTTCACAAAAAGAAGTTTTCATGAAAATTTTAAGAATCTAAAAAAAAAAAAAAAAAAAAAAAAAAAATTACGCAAATACCTTTATCTGATCTTTTTTGGTATTTAATTGTTGTGCTTGAATGCCATTTTACGCTCTATAAGCGTTAGCTGAATCTACTTTATCAAATTATCTAAATATAAAAATACAAACACAACTATTGTGTTACTTCAGTTTAACAACTAGTAAAAGCGAATGACGTTTTTTTGTTCTAATTATTCCATAAAACCAAATACTTTTTTATACACAAAGTATTTCGATAACCGTTTTTCCCTCAAATCCTTCAAATATGCAAATTAATAACGTGTAAACTCCAATATTTTATAAAAATATCAGATAACTTACCAGATCGCCATTTCTTATTTACTTTAACATCTGATCTCGTCAAATATAACTATACACCGTCGCTTTACACGAATATTCATCTTGTTTCGTCAAATATTGCTTTACCAGGGAGTTTTTATCAAATAATCACCGCACATCCACACACATCTTCGTTCTTGTCACGTCCTTTTCTTTTATTATTTCCATTTAATTTAATTCCCGTTCGTTTAATTAAATATTCATCATACAAATCATCAATCACCACACACACACAGTCACACACACACACACACACACACCAATAAATCCCTAATAAATCAATCAAAATCAAAATCAAAATCAAAATCATCTTCGTTTCTCGTTCCGAATGATTCGCTCAGATTCTTCATAAATACAAATCATTTTTTTTCACTGTTGTGATTTTGTTACAAACTTTTTTTTTTTTTTTTATTCTTATTCTTATTATTTTTTTCCGATGGCCATACGTCGTCGTTTGCTCGTGTTTTTGGTATCTGTTATTTGTTTGATTGCAGTTATAACTGCAAGTGACGGTGATTCTGATCCGGTTTATATGTAAGTTTTTATTTATTTCTTTTGATGTATCGTTTTCTATAGCTTGATTCTGTTCTTTTTGTATTCTTTAGTTAATATTTTTTTTTTTTTTTTTTTTTTTTTGTATTTTTTTAGCTAGTTTATGAAAATTTTAGTTAATTTTTATGTATTTTTAGTTACAATTTTTATGTATTTTTAAGTTTATTGTGGTTACAATATGTGATTATTGGTGAATATGTTGAGGTCAAATAGTTAAGCAGCGGTTATACATGTTAGTTGTAGACTTAGTAGGACGGAACCGGTGGGTCCCGGACACTAATGGATTTTCCAATTTCATATATCACCCTACTTTCATGATTAATTTCATATATACCCAAAGTGCAAGTATTGAATGCATAATGTACAATGTTTTTAATGCATGTTTGGGTGTATATGAAATTTCCAACTAAAAAGAGGGGAGATATGAAATTGCCAAATACTTGATTTTTCCTAAAATTGGGTATATAGTCTTGTTTATTTTTTCTTAATTGCACCTGATGAATTAGTGTTATGATGAATTGCTGTTCTGGTTCCGTCCTTGGTAGTAACCCTTTGGTAATTTAGAAACATTGATATATGAGTTTTTGTTTAATGATTTAAACTGTTTTTATTGCACAGAAATCAGTGTATAAATTACTGTGTTGATTTGAAGTTTACTGTGGTGAAAATGCTTAGGTATAGTTTATTGTGTATCATATAATTTTGGTGAAAGTGTTGAGGTTAGATCGTTACAAAGATAGATGCAATCGGTGTTTTGCATGTTATTTTTAGCTATTGGTAGAACTATTGTGGTCCCTGTTATTGAAGATATGATATGGACACATGGAGATAATAAACATAGACCATAAGGGTATGGTATGGGCATGGCATTGTCAATACCTGGCATGCTAGATTGCATGTCTGACTGTGAAGGGTAGAAACTAGAAAGTGCCAGTGTTATGATTTGGATATTCATGTATAATTCATAGACTTTTGTATTCATTGCTTTTAATGACGGATAAGGTTTTAAAGGGTTATGAAATAATGTCTTTGTGAGATGAATCTGTCAAGGTCTCCATACTTTGTGTCTTGTATTAAAAGCTGTAGTTAAGGTTTATGAGTTCCATTTTAAGAAGCAGAATAAATTAATGCAAGCGCCACTCTCCTTTATTACATTTAAAATACAATTATCTCTAGTGCTTACAAAATCAGAATTAGAAACAATACACTGTAAACAGAATGCGAATAAGACAACTGAGTTAAGGAATCTGATACATGATAATTAGTTGGTAAAACAAACAAAACAAAGGAATAGAGTTGTTTTTGAGCCTATAGAACCACCTTTGATTTCGTCGAGACGTATGTTCACCCAAACGGAAAAGTTATCTCAAGATCTAGTCAAGTTATCTCTTCGTTACTAGATGTAAGATAAATTGCTTAGTTTTAAGTATATAAAGTACTAATTTTCTTTTCCTTAAAATTTCTGGTTGGACAGTGATTGTGTTGATCAATGCGAGAAGACAGGATGTGTGGGAGATATATGCTTCCAACACTGCAAATTGACATCTGATGGGAAGTCTGTCAGTGATCCGTGGTATCTACAAGAGCCACTGTATATAAAATGGAAAAAATGGGATTGTCTTAGTGGCTGCCGATATCAATGTATGCTTGTTAGGGAGAAAGAAAGAGCGAAAGCTGGATATAGGCCTGTCAAGTATCATGGGAAATGGCCGCTCCACCGTGCCTTTGGGATTGAGGTACTACAAGTTGATGTACTTCATGTCGACTATCTATTTATTATATGTTGTGTTTGAGGAAGTGTCGATCTTCTTTGCAGGAACCTGTGGCTGTCGCACTCTCTGCTCTGAATCTTGCCGTGCAATTTCACGGATGGGTCTCCTTTTTCATCCTTGTGAACTACAAATTGCCGTTAAGGCCAAACAGGCAGACTTACTATGAATACACGGGGCTGTGGCATATCTATGGCACATTTACAATGAACTTCTTATTTTGGAGTGCTGTTTACCACAGTAGGTGAGTAGTGGTCCTCTTTATCTCATCCCCTGCCTCTTTGCCCTGTTTATCGGATAGATATTGAAATGCGTTAGAACTCTGTCTTCGGTGAATAGTTGCTGCTGTATCTAAATAACTAGATGGCACTAAGGTGTATTGTCTAATAAGCAAAATTGTCTTCAAATAGTATAAGTTTTACCTGAATACGTACAATATGTTTTGGTTATTTGCACCTAAATTTAAAATTTCTATAATCCTTTTTAATTTTTTAGCTATCACCTAATTAAGAAAGAAATATTTTCACATATTGTTTGCGTAAGGTGTTTTCATGTAGATCTTCAAGATATAACTATGAGTATAAGAAGCAGCCATCCGTTAAACTTATCTAAGGATCCCTTTGATAATTAGCAGCATGTAGTTGCTATCTTTTCTTATTGGATATCCTGCAACTGGATACTTTTTCAGGGATGTCGAAATGACCGAGAAGCTGGATTATTCATCTGCTGCTGCAGTACTTGGAGTTTCTCTTATTGGGGCTATCCTGCGAGCTTTCAGTGTGAGAAGTGAGGCTACTCGTGTGATGGTTTCAGCTCCATTGATCGCTTTTGTTACAACCCATATCTTGTATCTGAACTGCTATAATTTTGATTATGGTGAGCAACTTGTTCCCTTCTTCCCATAAAGGTTATGGACTATGGAGGCAATTATGTAGCTAATATGACTTATATTACAGATTTAAATATGAAGGTTTGTGCTACAATGGCAGTAGCACAGTTACTCATTTGGGCAGTCTGGGCAGGTGTTTCCAGCCATCCATCTCGTTGGAAGATTTGGTTGGTGGCTTTTGGAGAAGGTTTAATTATTATCTTTCAAATTTATGACTTTCCACCCTTTTGGGGTTTTTTGGATGCCGATGCTGTTTCGCATGCTATCGCCATTATCGTATCTTACATCTGGTGGAGTTTCATTCACGATGACAGTGAACATAGAACCACAGCACTACTCAAAAAGGCGACGTAGTACAAAATGGTACATTACGGTCCATGGGTGGTGATTATACCCAACTTGTAAACTGGTCATTTCTTTTTAATTCAGGTAGTGCTGTTGCCTTTTTCCTCGCATGCTAGTGTTTTCATAAACGCTATGCAAAGTGAGTTGCTTTGTATTCAAAGTCGTGTCAATATGGGTTTGGGTGTTTCCTTAGGGATTCTTGTTTAAGTTTTTGGCTCTTAATTTTTCTTTTTGAAAGCTCCAGGCCGTTGGTTTTTACGGATTTAGATGTTGGTGTCTGTACCGCTTAGTGCGGACCTTCCTTTTGGCTATTGTCTTATGGAGCTTTTGTGTATGTTTCTTTCATTGTAATAAGAATTCATTTAATGTTTCTCAACTATTTTTCATTATAATAAGAATTCATTTAATGTTTCTCAACTATTTTTCATTGTAATTTGTTGTTATCTGCATATGATTATGATTTGTTAGCGGATATTAGCTAAAAGTAGCACATGGGGCAGGTTGAGTAGGTTAAACTTTAAAGTGGGTAATATTTGAACGGGTCTACTGGTCTGGTCAGGTTGACCCAGAACATTTTTTTGCCCATTTTTATAACTTTTCTATATATTAATAGTGGCTCAAGGTAGCTTGCAAAATTATTATAGTATGATATTCTGAATAAAATGATCTAGGTGATTTTATGCATTATTATACATTTTCGACGACTTTTTGCTGTATAAGCTTTTTTTTTTTACCGTTCCATCCGTTACAGATGAAACATTGCCCAAGTTGTTTCATTCATAAGTAAATTGGCAAAATTGCCATCTTTATTAACAAAACAAGCCTGAGCTGCTTTCTGATGGATACTTATGTTAACTTGAAAATTGAAATCCATTTAAATGGTTAATCAACTTCCTTTTAAATGCAACACTCCCTTACTTAATAATGTGAAGAGACCACATTATTTTGGTTAGGATTTTCTGAATGCTTGATCAGCGTCGTTTATATGCTACATAACTCTGATTGCTGATGACAATAACCATCAACTTTCCGTTACAGTTCTTCTGGTTGCAAGTCTGTAACATTTGGAAGTGCACGAGAAAACGAACATTTGTTTAAGTTGTGAAGGTCAATTCATGTATAGTTCTTATGTTTCATTTGAGAAATTGAGCATCTTGCTTATCTGTCTCCTTGTTGTCATGGGTGTAAACTCTTAGAATTAGTTTTAGAAATGAAAAAAAAAAGTGGAACCGAAGAAGACGAAAATTGCAAAAGCTTCAAGAAAGAGATTGACAAGAATCTGAGTTTAGAACTTAAAATTCTGTTGGACCAACTATGTAGCTGAGCAGCAACTGATGAGAGAAACTGTGTTAAGTCACGCTGCCGTCTTTTATAGTTTTCATGGCATTATATATTACATGCTTAATATGCTTGCTGGTGAATCATTCCATACTGTCAACTGGCTGATAGTTTTCGATTATATACTGCTAAAGACTAAAGAGCATACTTCAGCTTCTACTGTTGAGTGTATTGCTTTTTCCATTTTTTCCCCTCTCTTTAGTTTTTTTGTTTTATTTTATTTTATTTTTTATTTGTTTTGATTTTTGTTTTGTTTTATTATTTATTTATTTATTTATTTTTTCTCCAAAATTTTTTGCCATTACAAATTTACGCATTCAGGTATCCTACAAGACAACCACTGTTATTTCTTCTGCTCTATTTTACTCAATGCAGTCATTGTAACAAAGGAAAATAAAGATTAAAATCATGTTACATTCTGAAGAACAAGGGAAATCTAATGTATTGAATACTTAGAAAGATAAAGAGATAGGATATGATAATATGAACAACTTATTCATCTCTCTCTTTACAATTAGAGCAAAACTAATAACACCTAGCTCTTAGTGATGACTTTTTTCAAAACATCATTCTTTGGTTCTGAAATTGAATCCGTGCAATTTGATAGTAGAAACATAGTTTTATTTCCTTATCGGTTCTAAAAGAAAAACCTTTAGTTGAGCTTGATCCCCTTGAAAGACTTCTACCGGCTAGTAAGGATATGGATCAAGTTTACATCCACAAAAAAATTGTTTACATCAGAATCATACGATCAGTACAAAAGAAAAACACACAACGAAAAAAGCACAACACAAACATTAAGGTTAGCATAAAGTACAAATAAGATTTGTTTAAAAAAGTCGATAACGAAAAGAAAACGATGTTTTGAATACAAACCTTTTTCTAACAGATCACCTAATGAGGATGTTTTACAAGCATGTGTAGGTGCCGAATGAGCAGTATTTATAAGACGGAATTAGGGTTCCTGTCACACTCAAATTTGGATACCATGCAAAGCTAGAAGTTATCACGTTCGTATTTTTAGGTATGTCGTGCTAATGGTTTTTTGCAACATGGTCCTTCCGTGTTTTTTAAATGTTTTTTTGACGCATATATTTTTTAACTGTTTTAATCTAAATCTAGCGTTGACCAATTTTGTCAACCTTGAAGCTCCATTTTGTCACCACCTACAAAGTCTTGAGATTTACCCAATGGCATGTTTCAAATTGTTTAGGAAAAAATAGCGGAAGTGATAAAACTGATAATAAAAGTGACCCAACGTTTTTGGTCCAGTGTGGTATGTGAGTTGTGCACCGACAGGTTGCGGGTTCAAGTCTCGTTGGAGAAAATTTTGAGATATATTGTGATATAAGTGATATAAAGTGAAAAAAAATTGTCGTTTAAAAAAAAAGTGACAACAAACATGACTCTTTTTCACCCGAGTCTTGAAAATAACCCTAAAGCTCCATTTTGTCACCACCTACATATTTTTGGAGCAACTATAACATTATATCTACACTTTTAATTGTTACTTTATCCAATGTGGGATTGAGTTTCATAGCATATTTGATTGTTTCCATTATTAGTTTTCTCTTTAGATTTTTCCTTTTAGCCTTAGATTGAATTTCATAGCATATTATATATGGAGATACGGTTGACTAAACCAAAAAAAACTTCTAGAGGAAAAAGCTATTCTTCGATAGAAAGTATCATAATTTCGGAAGATTGAACATGTAATATCAAACTTAGACAAATTTTATCTCTATTTCAAGTTATTCTGCATTATGGTCTAACAATTAAGAGAAAACCTAAATTTGGTTAGCAACGAATTCGACCTATTATTGAAATAACTTTTAAAAAAAAGATTACTTTTTAAAACAAAATTTTTGGACATCTTAAAAGAGTTTACTTTTTAACCACAGCTTGTTTATGCCTCCGCAAAATAACTTTTAAAGGATACTATTTAAGCTTTGAATTTGATTCTTTGCAGTTTGATAGAAGAACACATATAGCTTTCTATTTTTCGTGGTGCATAAAGAAAAAACCCGAGCTGTGCTGGCACTTTCAACCATTGGACACGTAATTTTCAAATTTTCTAACTAAACGAGTGCTAAAATAGCTTGCCACATGAAAGACATTGACTAGATGATAAGGATATGGAAGACAATACATTTTGAATGCTTTACTTTGGGTAGCAGGCAATGCCATTTCATTTTCAGATTTGCATTTGTTATGTTCAGCTCACACATGGGTTTGGGTGTTTGGCAAATGCATAGTTACATCATTTACATCTAGGTTTTAGCTATAAGGTTATGTAATTATATGCTTTTCATAATAATTTAAAAGGTTGATTAATATGCTTATCTATTGCCAAAGAAAATTGAATGAGTAGTGAGCAACTGAGCATCCTTAATTAGGAGAGTCTCTTTACGGTTTACCGCTTTAAAGTAGACTGCTATCTCACGAATATAGGCTGTTATGTTTAAGTTTTTGTTATTTTTTTGGATTACAGTTCATCATCTTTTATTTTTCTTTCTGGGTCCTATAATCCTATCATGTTATACCCATAGGATATAGTAATGCTATATTCTGATGTAAGTTGTGTGCCTTAACTATGTTGTCACGAGTTTGGTTCATGTTGTTGGATCTATTTATTTATTTTTTGTTTGTAAAACAATGGAAAGGTCTTACAACTTTGTCTGTTTATTAATTATTCATCTTCACTACAATACATGCTGAGATAAAAATGCTTGTTTCATCTTCACAACAATACGTGACCCCCCCGGACCCCCCTTTATCTCCGCCACTGATGGTGTATCGTTCATGAGCATATTGTTTTGTTTTACCAGAGTTATGTCACTTTTGATATTGAGAGAGAAAAGGAGTGGTGCAGAAATTCGAGTGTCAGCACACAACTTGTATGAATTGTGAAGTCTATACTAAAGTAGGAGACTAAAGCTACTATACTGATCAATCTTTGTGCACGCCTTACTTTTAAAAAAAATTGCCTTCTCTAGGACACTAGAAATGATAATTCCTCCTGGTGGAAGCAAGAATTCTTAATGCTGCAGCAAAGAGCGAAGCTCAGAAGCAAATGGTAGATGTCCAATGGTATGCAACATATTTTTCATGTGCAACTTACTCGTTTCAGAGTTTTCTTGATATTGATTAAGCAGAATTCCTAACTGTTAAGACTTTAGAGTCACTAATCTGTCATCTTTAGAATGTCATATGATTGGTTTTAAGGACAAGACATGTGATGTTTCGTTTCAATTTTTATACTAAACAAATTCTACCTTTTTGGGTATGCCATTCGATCCAACTTGACTAATCATCGAGTCTAACACAAAAGATTCTATTATTTCTTTCTCAATCATATCAAAGGCGTTTTTGTATTTGAACCAATGTTGTCTACATATTATAGTTTACAGAATATTTGTTATTGGGTTTTGCTAACATCATAGGATGTGATTAATGAACATAGAATTTACTTTAATCCAAAAATACATTCCATTAAACTCTAAAAAACTACATTGATTAAATAGAAATGTGATGATAATTAACTTGAACTATCCATATATAAATAGATAAACATATATCCACGGACATATATTAGCAAAATCTTTTTATTTTTGATATTGTGTTTTTTTTAGCAAAGCAAAATCTTTTTATTTTTGATATTGTGTTAGGCATGGGTTATAAAAACGGTGGCTAGTTTTTTAGTAAAACGGGGTCTACCCGTATAGGGGTACTTTTTTTTTTTTTTTTTTTTTTTTTTTTTTTTTTTTTTTTTTTTTAGAAAAGATTGTGTATGTATAATAATGTATTGTATATGTATAATGTTTTGTATATTTATGTTTAATAATGATTTGTATATGTATAATGGTTTGTATAATTCTTTTGTTTGTATAATAGCACATTAAATATTACCACATTAAATAACTGCAACAACAAATGTTATTATTAAATTAAACGACAACGTTATACATATTATTTAAAAACAACAACATCTACGACATATGAAGATTATTCATTTCATTTAAAAGATCATGGAGCCTTGCACCCGACTGACAAGCGTGATCCTCAGGATTCCTTGCCAATTCTAACTCCATCTCCAGCGTCTTTATTCTTGTCTTCAACAACTTGTTCTCATTATCTTTAGCAACGCAGTTTGAGCACTGCGTTGAAGAAGAGGCTGTTGAAGAAGAGGCTTGATTAAAATACTCTTCTTCAAATTCATCTTTCCACTTGAAGTATCGACACCAATAGTTTTTTGTACCTGGCTGTTACATGTTAAGAAAATAATAAGAAATGTATTTTTAACAAAAAAATTATTTACATAACTAAGCAAACATATGATTATTTACCACTGAAAGAGGACATGCATAAAACATGCATAAAACATATGATTATTTACCACTGAAAGAGGACATGCATAACTAAGCAAACTTATGTGCTTCTGATAAAAAAGTGCTTATGTGCTTATTGCACACAAGTAAACCATTTGCTCACAGGCTCAGATTAGACCCCGTTATTATATACTTTACGGGTTGGGTTATATTGACTGTGGCTAGTTTTTTAGTTTAACAGGGTGATGAAACTGCTTTATGAATCTGAAAATAACAAACTGCTTATATGCTTGATAAGCAGTTTGTTATTTAAAAAAAAAAACTGAGATAAGGCAATGATGATTTAAAAAAAAACATGATTTTGGCGTGGCATTTCCGACTGGACGGCAAAATAAAACTTAATTTTGCAACTTTCGATGTTGCAGCCATATATGATTTAACTTACTTATGTGAAACAGCTTATAATATGAGCCTAATGTTATCTCGATGTCTTATTAATGTGTAAAATGGTGATTACCTATTGTGTGTGAAATGGTGATTGAGACATATCTGCACTTGTTTCTTTGTGGTTTGTTACTTGTGGCTTTCACTTGCAGCTTGTGTTTCACTTGGCTTGTGTTATAACCCAACCATATCTGTAACTTGTTCTAAAAAACTAGCCACCGTGTTTATAACCCAACCCTATCTGTAACTTGTTGTAACTTGTGGAATCTTCACTTGTTGTAACTTGCTGAATCTGCTTGTGGTAACTTAGGGGTACTTGTTTTGCTTAGTTTGTGGTGAGAGTTACTTTGTGAATCTGCTTGTCGTAACTTGGGGGTAGAATTTTTGCTTTGTGTGTGGTGATGGTTACTTTGTGAATCTGCTTGTGTGGATTTGTGAATGAGAGAGATGCTTTGTTTATGGTAACTTGGGGGTAGTATTTTTGCTTTGTTTGTGGTGATGGTTACTTTGTGAATCTGCTTGTGTGGATTTGTGAATGAGAGAGTTGCTTTGTTTGTGGTAACTTGGTGGTAGTATTTTTGCTTTGTTTGTGGTGATGGTTACTTTGTGAATCTGCCTTGTAGTGAGGCTCAATATATCATGAGGTTGTTTCACTACCTACCTCCCCTTGTAACTTCCTGCAGTTTGGGAATCTTAATTTTGCTTTTGGTACTTGGCTTGTGAACATTGTGAGGAATCTGTGCACTTGGGCAATCTAACTTGGTTGCAATATGGTATTGTGCAATCTGTGCACAAGGTTTCACTACCTACCTCCCCTTGTGACTTCATGCAGTTTGGGAATCTTACTTTTGCTTTTGGTACTTGGCTTGTGAACATTGTGAGAATTGTGAAACATGTGTTTCACTTGTATAATGTGGAATCTGTGCACTTGGGCAATCTAACTTGGTTGCAATCTGGTATTGTGCATTCTGCTTGTGTGCAATCTGCACTTGGACAAAAAAGGCGATGACGATTGGTTTTGTAACCGAAAGGATGGCAAAGTGATATTTTTATCATTTTGCAACCTTCATATCCGAGCCTAACACTTTTTTTTTATCACTTGTGCAAATGGTTTTCTAAATCGGCGATGATGATTACATGTTAATCTGAGCCTTTGTGCAATCTGCTTGTGTGCTTATGCACTTGGACAAAAAAACTTGGACTGCTTGTGTGCTAATGCAATTTGCTTGTGTTCTAAAACGGCGATGATGATTGTTAATCTGAGCCAGTGTGCAATCTGCTTGTGTGCTAAAAACTTGGACTGCTTGTGTGCTAATGCACTTGGACAAAAACTGCTTGTGTGCTTATGCACTTGGAAAAAAAGACTTTGGACATTAACAAAAAAAATACCTTATAAAAAATTTAGTGGGACACAAAAATAAAAACAGCAAAAAGACCCTAGAAAAAAAAGGAAAAAATCTGAAAAAGTACTCCTAAGGGTAGGGAGGGTTTGCAGACAAGGGGTATAGATCCCGTTACTATAGTATGACCGAGTTAGTGTTACACTATGTTCTTAAGATAGTTTTAAGGATGAAAGTGAAATGAAAGGGAAGAAAATCAAATTTAAGGATGTTCTTAAGAAATTTTAGAGGAATGAAATGGAATGTAAAGGGAGTAAAGTGAGTGGGCCTCTAAGGTTTTTTGCAATGTATACTTTCACACCGATTTTGGCCTGAAAGTGGGTGAAATGAATATTAGTATGTATATTTACTAAATTGTCCTTGCTAACAAATATTATATTCTATCTTCTTCTACTTAAACATGAGGCTAAAATTGTCAAATTATTTATTGTTTTCATCACTTTACATCACTTTCCTTTTTCTTTTATACAACTAAAGAACACACAATATTTTTTACTTTTCTTTCTCCACCACTTACCACCCTCCCCTTTACCTTCCACTTCACTTCCTTTTCTCTCCAAATATAACTCGAGAACAGAGTGTTAATGTGGTGCTTATTATACTATATACTAAAAACGATTTGGGCGTGGGTCCACAGCAGGATCATTAGCAGCGTATTAGCATCTTAACTCATCT
This sequence comes from Artemisia argyi, assembly GCA_030686995.1. Classification (NCBI taxonomy): domain Eukaryota; kingdom Viridiplantae; phylum Streptophyta; class Magnoliopsida; order Asterales; family Asteraceae; genus Artemisia; species Artemisia argyi. Next base: position 144,364,882 of record CM060695.1, on the reverse strand, counting down.
CCCCATTGGTCTGTTGGGCCAAAAGTCGCAAGCCTATTGGCTAAGTCATTTAAGTATTCTAATTAGCTACGGTCCTTATGAATAGTAACCACACTTTGGTCACTGTTTTGCACTGTAAATTCCTGTGCAGCACTGTTTTTAACTCTCCAGCTAGATTTAATTATGCCTGTTAGACCACTTATAAAACACACAACTCACCGCCATTCTCGATCCTTCTTCTTCCCACCATGTTATCCACAAATTTCCAGAATCTTCTTCGTCTCCACACCAACTCATATATCCTCTCTTTCCTCTCCACCTTACTGAACCATATCCTCATTTATCCTCTTCACTGTAGAGAAAAGAGGGTATGGTCACATACGCCACACACATATCACCCCCAAATATATTGATGTGAAGAAGAAGATAGAGATCATTTGAGATTTCAGGAATGTGATGGGTTTGTGTTTAATTATGTTTAGGTTTATGAGTTGTGACTTTTAGGGTTTTAAAAAAATATATTATTGATGATTGGATGTAAATTGGTTTGTGGGTTTTGCTTATGAGTGCTTTTTATAAATTTTTATACAGACCAAAACTTTTCGGTTTCCTGTTTTGGTTTTAATTAAATAGGGGTGAATTCGCCGATTGCTTGGCGTCATTCTTTTTTGGCTTCAAAAAAAGTGCAAGAAACAGGTAAAAATATAATATTTGATGTTGGTTTTGTTTTACTTTTATAAGTAAATGTGTTCGTGATTATGGTTATTTTTTTTGTTTTGTTTTTTGAAGCGTTGAAAACTGAGGTGGGTTATGTTTTTTTGTTGGATGGATGGATTTTAGCATTCTTTGGCTTTGAACAGGTAATCAAAATCTGAAGATTTCATATTATACTGTTATGATCTTTGGGTCATTTTGTGTTTCTAGTATACACGTTTAGCTGTAAAATCTTTGAGATTATTGACCAGGCCATGTTTGGACTTCTTTTCTATTGCTAGATTTGCCTTTCGATGCCATCCAGATTTGTTTATATGACCGCTTAATGTGCGAACACAGTTGATGCACCAGTAATTGACAATCCACTAGCTGCACCAGTAATTTACAACAATCAGGCATATTGTACACCAATCATAACGGGACTATTTACATGTCTTTGTACAAAAAATAAAATTACTTTCAACCTGTATTTACAGGTCTACAACAATCATAACAGGACTTAATGATACCGATTCCACCAGGTGGCCGGAATCGAAATAGAGGTGGCTCATGGTATGAGATTCTTTTCCATGTGAACGTTCAATTATTTTGGTCTTTATTTCACTACAACTATGAGGCTCATTGACTTTAGCGAGCTCAATTAGTACATGCATTCAATATGTTTCATAAGTTTATAATTGTTGATTCGAAAGAATAAGATTGGAATTACTTAGATACCGTTTATTTGTGTGTAAAGATGCCTTTCAGGGGGATTTTGTTTAGATTGCTAAGCATCAATTATCTATTTTTGTTAAACAGATACAAGCAAGGTACGTTTTTTTATCTAAGGAAACATGATTTCGAATAAAATATGTGTTTTTCCAGTTAATCTTGCAATGGATAGCTCCACGAATTCGGCTTTGTCCGCCAGAAAAAGTAGGAGGATTTATTTTGGGAAATTGATGAAATGATTGAGAAGCAATAAGAATTGCACTTAAGGTTTCTTTATACGATTGAGAGACGGGAAAAGGATTGAGGGGCAACAGAAGAGGCTGGAGAGCACAAGAGATTGTGAAAATGAATCAAAAAAATTATGGAAAAATTTTGATCCATTTTCACCACTGAAAAGTCATAGAAGCAAACAAACAATGGTAAAATATGAGCAAGTATAGTATGTTGTGCTACAATGTAACAGTAGTATATTTTGATTATTGTAATCATATTAATTGTCATATACTCATATGTCATTACAAATTCTCATGCTGCATACATGTGTTTGTGATGGAATCAGAATATAAAGCTTATGACATCATAATAAGAGGCAGTTTAAGGAAGTGCTAACAAAAGATAAGCAACTACATTTTAGTTCTAACAAATGGTCTATATGACTTAATATTAGGCATTGGCTTAGGAACAACACTGGATTATTATGACAGAATTGTTCATAATAGAAAGAATGTATTACACCTCAGATTTGAGCTAAGAAATTGGCGAATTGCTTATTAATGGTCACAATGATCGAATGTGTTTATTTAGTTTATTTACTGGTGTCAATGCACTCTCGCGGCAACGCGCGGGCTACCACACTCGTTTTGTATAAAGTATGACATTTATGATGACACCTATAGGCCTTGATAGTAGTGGTCCTTTTATATTAGGCAACAAATGCGTGCCACTTGTGGGCCTGGGCTTGGAACTTGTGTTACTTTTCAGTTTTATTACTCCTTCAATTTTGGGGCATGTTTAACTAGTGGTTTTCATTCTTGGTACCATACTTTTCAGTTTTATTACTCCTAAATGGTTTTTAGAATGGAGGGAATAATAACGTTGACCGCATGTCCTATGTTAAATATTTGCTCATAACTTTTTGCAACTTTGAATTAAAATCTGCAGCTAAACGAGCGGCTTTGCCCAGGGTTCATATTATATAAACTTTGTCAATTTGTAAAGCTACTAGTATGGTACCAAGAAAATGGAATGAAAACCACTAGTTTGATATAGTTTGCCAAAAAAGGAGACGAATTCAACTGTTATTTGGAAACGCAAATCTTTTATGATGTTTGAACTTTCTAGATTTTAACAGAATATGAATTGTATAAACGGAGTTTTATCTCATGGAAAATGTTAAAGATTACGTCGTAGCCTTAAAAGCCACGTACAAAATACCAGAACATGCATTGATTGTTTGTGTCTTTATAATAAACCTCCCCACTACTCTCAACTGACCAGATGTACTCGACTTTTGCCATCTGGGGTACTAGTTGTATTATATCCATCTCATACACACGTCTTCTTTGGGTATGTTTTATATCTTTAGATTATGATATTTTTACCTTTTTCTTATCATAAAGTTCTTTCATTTTCATCTAGAAAGTTTGAAAAAGAACCGTCCTCTTAGAAACACAAAAACTATCCACTTCATACTCTCACTTTTTGTAGACAAATCAATTTTCAAAAACTTAAATATTGGTAGATAGGTACGAAAAAGAACATAAAGAAGAATATACTTCATATTTCATATTTCAGTCTTCAAATTTCATATTACCACGGAATATTCCTAACTCCTAAAGTAGCCAATCACATTTTCATGCTACAAACTCTCACATACATACACACAACACGTACAAAAATACACAAAACAGAACAGTTGATATATATTTAGTAACTCCATAACGACATATCACCACCGTACTCGACCTCATCGTAACCGCCATACGATGGCGGTGGCGGCAACATCAACCCCTCAGCCATATTCATCAACAATCCTGGCATACCAAACTCCTCTTCTTCATCAACATAGCCCACATTTCCACCATATTCCACCGTGCCTACTATATTTGAGCCACCACCATCCTCACTAGGCCGAAAACTCTCAGCTGCCTCGACTGCGGCCTTCCGAATATCCTTCGGGTCCAAAGAAGCTGGACTAGGAAGGTTCCAAGAGTCAGCAAAGTTTAAACAAGCCGAACGCCCTCTTAAGGCTATCGCAGCCACATCGTGTGCTCTAGCAGCCATTTCTGCAGTAGGAAATGTCCCAAGCCATATCCTAGATTGCTTATAGGGCTCTCTCACTTCACATATCCATTTTCCTGAGCTCCTCTGGCGTACTCCACGGTACACCGGATGTCGAGTTTCTTGAAACTTCTTCCTTCCAGCGCGCTTTTTAGGGTTGCTAGCGGCCAACATAATTTCCTCGGACGTACCGGAGGATTCTCCAACATCCATCTCTGGTGAACCCCAATTATTAGACCCGTACGAAAACGGGTCATAATAATTATTGTTCATGTCCATCAGGATAACGGATATTAAAAACTAGCAAAAAGGTAAAACAGCAAAACACTGTCAAAGTAGGTCGTCCCACAATAAAAACACCTAGCTAGAAAACAGCGACACTTGAACACAACCACTGTACACTTGAAGTATATATTTTGAAGCAAGTTTAGTAGACAAATTAGAGTGAAGTTGTTTTGATGAGTGAACCTTAGTTTTAAGAGACACATATATATACATGCTACTATGTACTAATATTTTTATTTATGTGTGTTGAGTGAGTGTTGTGTATGTGTGTGGGGGAAAGACTGAAAAACGCTATGGACACGGAGTATGGTTTTGTAGTGAGAACAAGGAGCATACAGAATAGGAAAGAGAGGGGCAAGTGAAAAAGTGTTGTAAGTTAGTTTATACAAAAGTGGATAATGTCTTTTGTACAGCTGTTACTAAAAGTGGGTCATATGGTCTTTCATTGGTTGAACACGTGTGTGCTTTGTGTTGTTAGAAAATTACATTACTACTTAAGCTTCTTGTATTTCGCTTTTAACAGGGGTCCATATTTGTCTCCTAATGCAAACCATAAAACACATGTTATTTTCATTTTGAAAGTGTAACGCCCGACACATTCCATTTTTTTTTTTTTTTTTTTTTTTTTTTTTTTTTTCTAAATAAATAAAACCAAACATATATTTACTCCATAAAATTGTACATAACACTTACTATTCGATAAGACCTGTACACAGGGCCGGTCCTGAGATTTCAAATGCCTTGTGATGTGATGACGTATAGTCTATATTTGGGCCACGAGCCCAAATGATAAACATTACTTGGCCCAAACCCACCACGAGTGGGCTATTATAACGAATAACGGCCCGTAATAAACATGGCTTGGGCTCACGAAGCCCAAAGCCCAACCAAACTTAACCGGGTATGCGATAAGGATTACCTATTCATGGAATAGATATCCTTACCTCGGATAAGCATTACGTATGCGAAAAGTAAGGAGCAAGAAACCTACACGGTTTCAGCCCCTATATAAGGAATGACATCCCTCATTCAAAGGTACGACATACAAAACCTTAAACTCTCTACGAGAACCTTAAATCGATTACTTACTCTCACGCCGGAGTCTAATCGGGGGAGACAATCCCTCGATAAGCCTAACGGTGTTGTTTTATTTTCTTAGTACGCAGGTAACAAGTGCTAAGAAGAGAATTGGTAGTCGGGGAATACAAGATCGATTAGGGCCTCAACATTCGCCAAGCCAAGGATCTTCCAAACCTGGGAGTAGGAGGATTCAAGACAGATTGGGGAGAAGAAGATCCCCAAGCAGAGATCCCTCAAGCTCTTCTTCTGAAAGAAGCCGGCGCAAGCGCCGAAAAAGAGACTACCCTTCTTCCAGCGACTCCTCGGACAACGAGGATAAAGAAACAGGACACTGGAAGTCAAGAGGAAGACGTCGCGAGGAAGAGAATGAAGATATGTCTCTCCCATGGCGACGCCAGAAAATTGATGCGTTTACACGGCGCATCAGCGATTACTCAGACCGCAAACGCAGGCGCATGCCCGCTAACGTGAAAACATATGATGGAACAGGTGATCCAAACGATCACCTAAAAATTTTCGAATCAGCCGCAACTATCAAAAATTGGCCACAGCCTGTGTGGTGCCACATGTTTAATTCCACATTAGTAGGAAACGCACGCACATGGTTTAGCAAACTCCCACGTAGGAGCATCGGTGGATTTGAGGAATTACGGAAAGCATTCCGCCTCAACTTCACCCAGCGAAAGAAGTGCGCTAAAAACCCTGTGGAGCTAGCAAGAGTGAAACAGCGTCAAGCGGAATCAACCAGCGCTTTTATGGAACGTTTCAAGGATGAGTGCATACAAGTCAAAGCATGTCCTGAAATCCTAAAAATTTCAGGGTTCATGAATGGGATCAATAACCCAGAACTCATCCGGAAGCTGAACGACAAAGTTCCACAGACTTTTGATGAGTTAACAAAGCGCACTAGATCCTTTATACAAGGAGAAGCAGCTGCTGCGGATAGCAAAAAAGGTTATTCAAACTATAGGCAACAAGAACAGCCACGGAGACAATCCAATGATCAGAATAACAACCGCAACAGGAGTTATCGCAGTGGAAGAGACAATGGCAAATATACTCCTCTCACAAAAACTCCGAGAGAAATATTTGTAACAGAAGGTGCGAACTTCCCAAAACCACCACCAATGCGCACTGCAGAAGAAAAGCGCTTAGGTAGTGGATACTGCGAATACCACGGCCAAAAAGGCCATACAACTAACGAGTGCGTCCAACTAAAACAACTAATTGAAAAGCTAGTAAGAGAAGGCAGGATGGACCACCTCGTAAAAAACATCAAAGAGGGAAAAGATAAACAGAGAAACGGGGGTAAGAAAGAACCCCCAAAGGAAAAAGCTGATACTATATACATGATACAATCATGGCAACGCAAGATAAAGCAAAAAGTCAGCCAAAAATTCTCTCCAGAAAAAGAAATATCTTTCCCTACTATAGCTGCGGACAACGCAGTCGTAGAGCCTCTAACTATTGAAATACATACAGGAGGACATGATATCCACCGCATGTACATCGATGGAGGAGCATCCGCAGATATCCTGTACGATCACTGTTTCAAAAGACTGCGACCCGAGATTCAAAGTCAATTGATACCAGCAACAACGTCATTAACAGGATTCACAGGAGAAAAGATCTGGCCCATGGGGCAGTTACGCTTGTTGGTGGTCGTAGGAGATGAACAACACTCAACCGCAACATGGATAAACTTTATGGTAATAAAGTCCCCTTCACCATACAATGGTATCATTGGGAGACCGGGAATATCATCCATGCGTGCTGTACCATCCACAGCGCACGGAATACTTAAATTCCCAGTGGAAGGAGGAGTTGTCACCCTCTATAACACAACAGTACCACCAAGAGAATGCATCGCAGTAACAACTGAAGCATAGACTATTCCAGAACAGCGCACGGAAAAAACGCCAAATTTAAAAGTCGCCATTCATCCAGATTATCCGGAACAACAAGTTTCGATTGGAGGATCTTTATCTGACAAAGGTAAAGCAGCTGTATGCGCACTCTTGCAGAAGAACCTAGACATCTTTGCATGGGAACCAAAGCATATGACGGGAGTACTGCGCTCTATCACAGAACATAAGCTACAAATCCGACAAGGATACCCTCCAATACGACAAAAGAAACGCGGCCAGGCCCCAGATCGTGCAAAGGCTATTCTGGAAGAAGTACATAAGCTCGTGGATGCAGGCATCATGCGCGAAGTATACTATCACGACTGGCTTTCTAACCCAGTTATGGTAAAGAAGAGCGATGGCAGTTGGAGGATGTGCGTGGACTTCGCGGACCTCAACAAAGCATGTCCGCAGGACTGCTATCCACTGCCAGAGATAGACTGGAAGGTCGAGTCCTTGTGCGGATACCCTTTCAAATGCTTCCTAGATGCATATAAAGGGTATCATCAGATCCAGATGGCAGTGGAAGATGAAGAAAAAACAGCTTTCCACACCAGTCAAGGAGTATACTGTTACACAAAAATGCTTTTTGGCCTAAAGAACGCAGGCGCGACATACCAACGACTGGTGGACACAGCCTTCGAAAAACAAGTAGGCTGCAACTTGGAAGTCTATGTTGACGACCTTGTCATCAAAAGCCATACAGAGGACGAATTGGTGCGCGACATCGAGGAAACATTCAGAACGTTGGGGCGAATAAACATGAAGTTGAATCCCAAGAAGTGCACCTTTGGCGCAGCTGAAGGCATGTTCCTCGGATATTTGATAGAACCCGATGGAATCAAACCTTGCCCAGAGAAGACAAAGGTTGTTATTGATCTCCCCTCCCCGCGCACACTCAAAGAAGTCCAGTCACTGAATGGAAAGTTAGCAGGGCTAAACCGCTTCTTATCTAAGTCAGCAGACAAATCTCTTCCCCTCTTTAAAACACTCACGAAGTGTACAAAAAAGGGAGATTTTCGCTGGACTAACGAAGCAGAGGAAGCTTTCCAACAACTTAAAAACCATCTGGCATCTCTTCCCAAACTCGTCGCACCGCGACCAGGGGAAGAACTAATCATGTACTTATCGGCAACCCATGGAGCAGTCAGCGCAGTACTATTGACAGACAGGGACTCCGTCCAGACACCCATATATTTTGTAAGCAAAGCCCTAAAGAAAACAGAGGCTAACTACAGTGCTATGGAAAAGCTGGTCTTGGCTCTAGTGTTCGCAGCCAAAAGGCTGCGCAGATACTTTCAAGCGCATCCAATAGCTGTAATCACTGATCAGCCAATTAAACAGGTTATATCTAAGCCTGACGCATCAGGACGCTTACAAAAGTGGAGTGTACTGCTAAGTGAGTATAACATCTCATACAGACCGCGCACTGCAATCAAAGGACAAATCTTAGCCGATTTCATCGTGGAGAAGCCAGATAGCGACAGCCCAACCTCTGCAACTAAAACAGATCTACAGGAACCCTGGATTCTGTTCACAGATGGGTCCTCATGTGTAGATGGATCGGGTGCAGGCCTTATTCTTACAAATCCAGAAGGTATGGAATTCACCTATGCGCTACGCTTTAAATTTACAGCCACAAACAATGAGGCAGAATACGAAGCCCTACTAGCCGGACTACGTATCGCAATCCAAATGGGTGTACGTAACCTAGAAGCAAACGTAGATTCGCGACTAGTCGCTAACCATGTGCTAGGTGAATACGAAGCCAAGGACGAACACATGATCCAATACCTGGAAAAGACAAAATCCTTGATCAAAAACTTTGATAGGTTCATAATAAAACAGGTGCCTAGAGGAGATAACAAGAAGGCGGATGCACTCAGCAAGATCGCATCCACAAGCTTCGCACACCTCTCAAAACAGGTATTGGTAGAAACCCTAAAAAACAAGTCAATCTTGGAAATGGAGATATCCACAGTGATAGAAGAACAAGATCCTACATGGATGACACCTATCATTGAATTCATTAGCAAGGGAATCCTACCCCAAGATCATAAAGACGCTCGAAGAATACGGCGCACAGCGCAACGATTTGAATTACGCGACAACGTACTCTATCGACGGTCTTTCTTACAGCCATGGCTCAGATGTGTTGGACCCCTTCAAGCAGACTACGTACTCCGCGAAATTCACGCTGGATCATGTAGTATGCACTCAGGGCCACGATCCATGGTGGCAAGTGCCCTAAGGTCAGGATACTATTGGCCAACAATGCATCGCGATGCACGCGATCTGATAAGAAAATGCAGCAATTGCCAAGTACATAGGCCAATTCCGCGCCGACCACAACAAGAGCTAACACCAATTACCTCACCATGGCCATTTTACAAATGGGGTATTGACATCGCAGGACCTTTCCCTGTCGCAGCTGGAGGAGTAAAGTTCCTCATCGTAGCCATAGACTACTTTACGAAGTGGATCGAAGCAAAAGCGGTGGTGAACATCACGGGAAACCAAGTCAAACGCTTTGTCTGGGACAACATTGTCTGTCGCTTCGGACTACCGGGTGCGATCATATCAGACAACGGAAAACAATTATGTGATAACCCATTCAAAGATTGGTGCGCACAATTGAACATCACACAACACTTTGCTTCAGTCAAACACCCACAAACCAATGGCCTAGTTGAGCGCGCAAATCTCAGTCTAGGCGAAGGAATAAAGGCGCGCCTTGACAGACACAAAGGAAGGTGGGTAGATGAGCTCTCGCATGTCTTGTGGGCGCATCGCACAACAATCAAAACCAGTACTGGCGACACGCCATTTTCCCTAGTCTATGGAACAGAAGCCGTCATACCAGCTGAGATAGGAATGCCAACTATACGCACAGCAGAGGTCAACATCACGACCAACGACGAGGAACGGCGCATAGACTTAGACATACTGGAAGAAAGACGCGAACGTGCAGCTATACGCGAAGCAAAGGCTAAGGTAAAAATGAAGAAGTATTATGATGCAAAGGTCAAACACACTTCATTCAGACCAGGAGACTTTGTTTACCGCGCCAACGACGCGAGCCACGCAGAAGACACGGGCAAGCTCGGACCTAAATGGGAAGGACCTTACGAGGTCACAGACGCGCTCGGCAACGGCGCATACAGGCTGCGCGATATGGAAGGTCAAGACCTAGCGCGCACCTGGAACGTCTGCAATCTTAAAAAATGTTACTTCTAGGCTACGACCCTTACACAGACACCCTCGCATCCTACGTGATGCCCAATAAGTGTTTGTTTTTTTTCTTTCCTAGGATTTGTATTTTCTATTTTTTCAAAAATTTGCAAGTATCAATAAAATGTTATGGTTTCTAGCTAACTCCATAGCGTATTTTACTTTATTGCATATATGTCAATATTGTTTATCTTATATTTTTGCCTACATGGCGTGCATGCACCACTTAAAGACCCACGACGGCATAAAGGATGAGTTAACCTACTAATTCACTCGTTGAGTAAGAGGGTTGCAAACCCATCAACATTGGATCACGTATCCTTGCTAAGCGCCTTACTCTTGAGACGTCAAGGTAAGTTTTGCGTTCGCACCCCACGAAAGATGCGCACATACTAAGTACACTGTACAAGCTTAGCAACATAACGAGCCAAAACATTTGGTCAAATAATAAAACTTCGCAAACAATGCAAGTATAATTTCTAAAGTTACGCACTTAACGCGCCAAGACACTTGGTCAAACCTTCGCAAACAACGCAAGTATAATTTTTAAAGTCACGCACTTAAAAACACTTGGTTAAATAAGTTGGCAAACAATGCAAGTATATTTTAAGTCACGAACTTAAACAAAGAATTCTTATTCATAAGTTATTTACAAAAATTACAAGGCAAAACATAATATACAAAAAGCCTATATGCTATGGCGATGCTCAAGACTCTCCTCCGGAGCGGCGGAACCCCCCGCTTCCTGCAGCCTCCTCAAAGTTAAAGCATCCTGCATAGATACGGTCGGAACGCTTACAGGCACACCATCTGACCTGGGGATGTGTGCAGCGCCAATGCCACACATCACTGCCTTACCCTTAATACCCTTCTTCACAGCAACCCTCTGCTCATGTCGCTCCAGCACCTCTTTTAAGGGAATCTCCCTCTCAAGAGCAAAGGGTTTGAGGATGTCGCGAGGCCGCGCGAACACAGGAACTTGAAGCTGCGAAACATCAGGTTTCAGATAGTAATCTGATTCCCCTTCCGCATTATCCCCAAGATGGCGCTGCAATGTCAACCCTGCCATCAGTACATCTATGGGGTCATCTTGATCGCGCTCCAGCCTCCCAATATGCGGCAACTCAAGAACCTTCAACCCCGCCATTGCTTGCAGCAACTCATCATAAGCTGTAGGGCTGTACCCAGGGACTTCCGCCAAGTCCTTCTTCAGTAACTGGGCCTCGTGGAGATCCTCCATAGCCTGGGATCTGCCACGCGCCATCGCGCAATGCACCACCTTCTCAAAGGTGTCCACTACCTCTGGGGACTCTAGCACGCCCATAGCTGCCAGGCGCAGTCCATGGCTAATCAACCACCTATATTCACGAAGACAATTTGTGTAAATAAAAAGCATGGCGATAAAGTTATTATGAAGACAAGTAAACAAAAATACCTGCGCTCAGCAATAGTAGACATCAAGTGTGGATACAGCTCCTTGTCATACTCTATACTGACTGCGTGCAGCTTCTCCTTTTGCAACACAATCATCTTCTCCATGCGCTCCTGGAACTCCTGGACGCTGGCATGATGCTCAGCCCTCTTCCCATCAAGGTATGCCACCGACCAGGTCGCTTTAGCCTTTATCTGATTAAGCTTAGCCCTCGCATACCTAAGGTCGGCTAGCATACTCACCTTATCCCCAGCGATCTTTTCCGCATACGCCCGCGAAGCCTCCAACTCCACTTGGCATTAGCCAACTGCGCACGGAGTCTCGCCAACTCCTCATCCTTCTGGGCAAGAGCACTGCTCTCCCTGACATACTTCTCTTTTAGCTGAGCCACCAGCTCAGCTTGGCGCGCAGCGGTCGCAGCCAGCTCATCCATCAGCTGCTGCGCCTCGCCACCATCAGCAACCTTGGCTTTCCCCTCCCTGTTTTCATTCTGTGGAGAGGAAACCTCATCAACGAAGACTCCATCCTTCTTCGCAGCATCATCCCTACGCAACAAAAAACAGTTAGTAAATATTACAACAAGTAATATGATAAAAAAAATAAAAAGGAGAAAGATGATAAAAACGCAGACACTTACAGAAATGGAGAAGCCTCATCAACCTTCAACCGTGCGCCAGAAGTAGATGTCTCTTCCGCATTAGACTCCGCGTCCCTAATGACGTGTCGACGCCTCTTCCTGGTGCCACTGCCTCCAGCCTCTCCCTTGCGCTTAACATTCTGCGCAACTTCCTCTTTCAGCACCTCCTCAGGATTAAGGATTTTTATGCTGTCAGACGACCCCGATTGCGCCTCCTTTTGCGCCACCTCCACAGTGGGCGCCACCTCCACAGTGGGCGCCACCTCCGCATCGGGCGCCACGCTCTGAACAGGCGTCACTTGGAGCGGTGGTGTGTTTTCAGGAACCGCCTCTGGCAAGGCGGTCAAACGACCCTCTGTCACCTCCAGTAGGGGCTGCTCACCTTCCCTCAGAGGGCGCACCCCTATAGTTACCAGCTTCGGCTTGTCCAGCTTAACCACAACAAATAGATCCATCTCTGCGCACATCAATAAAGCAAGAAACAAAAAAAGGGATTAGTTATTAAAAGCGCACATACACAAAAGACTTACAAAGCTTGAAGTAGAAGGGATGAACACCCACCCCGGCCATCCTCACTCAGGAAAGTGGGCACCTCATCCGCAGCGCCAAAATAAGCGCGGCTCAACCCCATATGTACCAAAAACTCCTCCGGATAGGGGTTAATGGCCAGTCGGTTGGAATCTAGAGTCTGCGCGTCAGCCAGCCTGTAGGAACCGGGTGCGGGGCGCCCATCCCTTGGCAATGTATCCTGAGTATAAAACTCATAGGGAAAGGGAAAGACCACGTCATCAACCCAAAAGAAGTACTCCCTCCAATTCTTTAGGGCGTCAACTTTCTATGTATAACACTGAAGCGCCCCCTGACGCTTCGCAAAAGAAACCCAACCATTTGACCACGTCGTGTGGTAAAAAGAGCGGAACAAGGCCACGGTCGGTTCTATCGCAAGTAAACGGCAGTTTACTTCAAAATTCGACACCTTAGCCGCACCTATACAGTGCAGCTGAGAGATGTGAAGGCGATAGTGATTGAGCAAATCGCTCAGAAAAATAGATATGGGTACGCGATAATTTGCGTACTCAAAGAATTTCGTGTATAGCCCTATTTTCCCTTCGGGGAAGTCAGCTATACACGCGTCCACATTTGGAGCCTCTGGATGGACATCCAGAGGCACGAAATAGTCGGACGTAAATTCAGTAACATCCTCGATGGACATCGCAGAGCGAAAATCCTCTAACTGTGCAACCATCTTCATCAAAATACTAAGTGAGACGCATACAAATTACCTACGAAAATATGGTATTTTTCTTTGCAAAAAAAGCTTTCAAGGAAGGTGAATAGTGATAAGTGTGTGTTTTACTGTGTGATTGTAAAAAATGGGGCGGTGACTCTTATATAGGGAGTGGCAAAAACCCTAGTTTCTCTCCACGTGGAACCCACTCACAGAAAATGTATGGCTAGGAGCTGAACCGGTACATTCACTTTTTCCCGATTCCCGAGGGCTACGTGGACACCACCCCCGATTTTCGAGGTATCCGTTTGAAATACTTATGGTTAGGTGCATTGCACTTGAAAATAGGCGGTAATATTTCCTTGACCTCCCGCCACGCTTACCGCTGATAATATTAAGTCTAGTATCCGCGGCTACGAGCCGCACACACTAGACTGGGGGGACATGATGACGTATAGTCTATATTTGGGCCACGAGCCCAAATGATAAACATTACTTGGCCCAAACCCACCACGAGTGGGCTATTATAACGAATAACGGCCCGTAATAAACATGGCTTGGGCTCACGAAGCCCAAAGCCCAACCAAACTTAACCGGGTATGCGATAAGGATTACCTATTCATGGAATAGATATCCTTACCCCGGATAAGCATTACGTATGCGAAAAGTAAGGAGCAAGAAACCTACACGGTTTCAGCCCCTATATAAGGAATGACATCCCTCATTCAAAGGTACGACATACAAAACCTTAAACTCTCTACGAGAACCCTAAATCGATTACTTACTCTCACGCCGGAGTCTAATTGGGGGAGACAATCCCTCGATAAGCCTAACGGTGTTGTTTTATTTTCTTAGTACGCAGGTAACAAGTGCTAAGAAGAGAATTGGTACGAGAGCAAGAGCCCAATAACCAGGTACGCCCAACTTTTGTATCAACATGATGCCCTGAGCGAAATGTTATAATAATGCCCGTAATTAAAGGTTTGGTAAATAAATAAACTTCACGTATTATCTTAAATTTTCATAAGACAACTATTGAGTTTAATTTACTTTTCAAAGTGCTCTGTAACATAAAAAGATAACTAAGAGAATTATAACACATTCGTGTCATATTTAAAATTTATATATGATCGAAAGTAAAGAACATGTTATAACTGATATTAATATGCATATATATAATTTTTTTTAACAAAATTACTTATTTTATTTGTGATGAAACTAAGAAAATCAATCAAATATTTTACATATACAGTATTGCTATTGTACTAAAAGAAAACATTATGTATTTTGTGGTGCAATTTTTATAAAGTAAAAGTAGCGTAAAAGATAATATACCTAATAGATTAGGGATATATGTTATCAAATAAAAGATAATAAGAGGTCTTAAGTGAAAGTTAGTTGAATGTTGAAGGTGTATTTTTGTAATAAATTCATTAATACGCATATGGACTAAAAAAATATAATACAGACAGTAGGCTTCTTCCTCCCGTGTCACATCATTCTTCCTCCCAAAGTCCGGCATTCATGTCCGGCGACATCTTGAGTTCTATTTTTTTTTTACTTTTTCTTAACTAAATTAGAGGCATAAAGATACAAAGCTAGTAATACTTTCAAAAACTCAAATTTTTTTTCTCACATAAACCGATCTACAGGGCCAATAACTTGATGCCCCCTCTCTTTTTGATGCCTTGGGCCGTCGCCCGCACTGCCCATAGCCAGGGCCGGCCCTGCCCGTACATAACCAAAATGGGTCATTATGGATTGGAATGGCTTTATGCCAAACACCCCTTAACACGATACATAACCACGTTACTTGTCATAAACTACGAAAACAACACTAGACTGATTATAACTGTTTTATCACTAACTTTAAATGTTAAAAGACACATGGGGCATTACAAGAAAGATCAAAGTGCTTGAATGAGTCGCTCGTAACCTATATCCGAGCGTAGCCGATAGTCTCCCAAAATTAGCACTCCTACATGCTATCTACAAGCCCCATCGCCTACCTTCACATACCTACATAAAACATAAGCTGAGAACGGTAAGTCCTTGCGACTTAGTGAGTAAACGGAATAATTATGAAATAATACTTGCAAATTCTAACATAAGCATAATAGTCTATAACATGATTAAATGGCACAACTTATAGTCGTATGACTACTTATACATGGCATAAACATAAGTTTGATTATGAATTTCTTATATATAACATGATATCTAAGCACGTGCTTCTTGATTAGACGAATAAATATTCGCCCTACTATGCTTAAGAACTTCCCTAACCATCGAGTACTCTTCTTGGGGTTCTAATTTGTTATCGTGCTTTTCTAAACTGGGGTCATCCACTAAGGATGTAAATACAAATATAAGTACGGGTCATCCACAAAGGATGCTACTAAGGGAGATCTACATCGTGCAATTCTTAGGCATGCTAAACTTGTCATTGGTACTTCTTGTGAGCATACTATTCATGATTTGTTTCGATTATCTCCGAAACCTTGCACAAGTTCTAACATCATGTTTAATCTATTAACATGAAGCTAATACACCATTACTCACCTCTAGGTCTTGTTTAGCGTTCCGTAAGCTTCCCATGAGCACCTACTCACATGATAACCATTCTAGTTCTATTAGAACTTGCTAACACATTTACATAACATGTATTGAGTCCAAAAAACTTAAACATGATCACCTAAGGTGCTATTTCATCATTTAAGACACTATTACAAAATTACGTTTTGTGTAGATTTTCTGGGTTGCTGCTGTATTTCTAACTTAAGACCAATTTAACTTCCAAACGAGCCAAAACTTAAAGAATAAGAATTAAAGTAGACTCAGAGAGCTACAACTTTCATTTAGACCTCATCTTAATCCGACGAACGGTTTATTCTCCACGGCCCCTCTAAGTCTGCACAAGAGTCGATTCAGCATGCTGTCCTAACTTTAAAACGTGTCTAAAGCGACCCAAAACCCATGTTAAGCTATTCTACTATTCATCAAACTTATATTACAACTAATATAACATGTCAAGATCATTTTCTATCAGGCCTTAAGCATAATTTACTAGTTCATGCACCATATAAGCTTGTGCCAAACACCCTTTATAAGCTATCATTAAGCATCATATTTGCTTAAACCATGAACTAGCTTGTAACCCTTGACCAAATAATTCACAAATTCAGAATCACAATTATATTCTAATTCATAAACATAAACACTCATAATCCACAATCATACTCGTATAGTCTATAATCATTAAACATGTATTTAAACCTCATGATTATGTATAAAAATCATTACTAACATACTTATTCATCAAAGCCCATATAATTCTTAACATAAACATGAGATTAAAACTATATCTCAATACTTACCTTGAAATTACTCCAAAAAGATTCCAAAATCAGCCCCTTAAATCCTTATATGCCACTCATAACCTTGATTATACTAGAATTCTTGAAATTGTGATAAATCTCTAAGATGAATGTTTCCCTCCCATTTACACGTGTGACAAGGAGAGTAAATTGAACACCTATTTTTTCTTCATCATAAGGTAAGGTTTATAAAGCTTATCAACTAAGTTTAATAATTTGGCAAGGTTAGTCCCTGTCATTAAATCTTTTGCACCGTTACTCCTTTCTGTTAACTATTTTACATTTTAAGTCTTTGTTTCTATAAAATACTAACATAAGGTCTTTTCTAAGTTTCTAATATAAATACAAAAGTCTATTTTTAAAACATATAAAATATCGGGTGTTACAACTCTCCCATACTGGAATTGTTCGTGTCCTCACGAACACCTTTGGAAACTATCCTGCTTAATTTCTGCCTATTCAATAAATTTTCCTTACTGCGCTTATTCTAACACTAGAACTAATTTTATTTCTAATAATTCTGAATCTTATCTAGCATAACTATAAACATATACTTAAAGTACCTGAACCTTCACCAGTTTCATTCTTGACTTCTTCTGTTGGCATCATATACGCTCGACCCTGGGCTCTTGCATCACTCGACCCTCTTCTTTCTGCATTCTTGGTCTGTCTATCGGGTTGTATCGCGGTTTCGCTCTTGGGCAATCTCTACTATCATGACCAGTTCCGCGGCATAACCCTCGCCGGTTTCTCACAATCCCTACTAAAATGACCAACCTAGCCACAACGAAAACACTCATTCTTGCCTGCCCCACATTCTCCAAGATGCCTCTTCTTACAAATTCTGCAAACCGGATAGTCATATTTCTGATCACTGTCTCTCTCCGATCTTGGCCTACTTGAACTTTCTATTTTTGTTCTTTTTGCAGAGAGATCTTCTGGATCTTTTCTTCTTCTTGAAAAACTGGGTACATCCTTCATGGTTTCTTGCTCCCTATCCAATGCAGCATTAGTCAACTCCTAAAACTTCTAGTAACTCCTCATAGAAACAAACTCTCGGATGTCTTTCCTTAATAGTTCCGTGTAGTGTTCCATCATCCGTTTCTCATTACCCATATAATCAGGATTAAACCGTGCTCGATCAATGAATTTACCCGTGAACTCACTTACAGACTCAGTAGTCTGATGCATACTCAGAAAATCTTGCCTAATCTTCTTTACTTCAGCCTCTAGAGAAAAGTACTCAAGGAACATATCTTTAAATTCATTCCACCCCATGCTATTCACTGCCTCTAAACTACTAGCACCCTTATTCAGATCCCACCAATCCTTTGCCCTGTACTGAAGCAGATGAGAAGCATACTTAACTTTATATTCTGGAGGACACTCAGTAATACTAAAGGCCGCTTCCATATCTAAAAGCCACCTGTAACTGATTATCGGATCTTGCTGCCCATGGAACTCTGGAGGGTTACTCACTGCAAAATCCTTATACTTGAATTGATTCTCTAAATCTTTATTTTTCCCAACCGCTATGGCCGTTTCATTTGCCCTTCCACTAAGTCCTTGACCTATAGTTTCAGAAATCTTCTGAACAAATGACGGCAATGCTGTATCCAATGCTCGAGTGACTTCACCCGATACCAACCCTTTCAGTACTGCTTTGACTGCATCACTGACTTGTTCCCTTTCTTGAGTATTTTCTCTTTCTGTATTAGATCCACCTATTTCTACATTCACGGGTCGGCGCTTCTCTGTGTTCATTTCTGGATTATCTTCAATACTTGTCATTTCTACTCAACTGAAAATTAAACACTATGACATATAAGTTTCAACAATTTCTATCTATAACCTCTATTCATACTTCTATAATCACATGCTATCTATTTAACTGCTAATACACATGGCATTCTATGAGCCGATGCTCTACCTATCTACCTATTTCCGTTTTAGAAGTTTCTCGGGACGTACTATGATCTCAATAAATCCAAGTTATATGACGTAACTATTATCATGTTGGCCAGGCGTCATAATACTCGTGTCACATAAACATGTAATTATTGCTATCATATTCCATCCCGAGTCATAACTAAAACAACCTATCTATCATCATACTAATAATGTATTCCTACGTACATTCTACTAGACATGGCAATTCTATACATGCTAAGTTTAACTAATCATGGCAAAAACATGGTTACTAATCATAACTAAACATGGTTCTAATCAATTCCGTATAACATATAATAAAGTCTACATGTTCTATGGTCAATACCGAGCTATTGTTTAAGTCTAAGTACCCTCCTACTAACGGCGGATACTTAAATCCCTCAAACCAACGCTCTGATACCAACTTGTAACGCCTGACACATTCGATTTTTATTATTTAAATAAAAGCAAACATATATTTACTCCATAAAGCTGTACATAACACTTACTATTCGATAAGACCCGTACATAACAAAAATGGGTCATTATGGGTTGGAATGGCTTTATGCCAAACACCCTTTTACACGATACATAACCACGTTACTTGTCATAGACTACTAAAACGACACTAGACTGATTATAACTGTTTTATCACTAACTTTAGATGTTAAAAGACACATGGGGCATTACAAGAAAGATCAAAGTGCTTGAATGAGTCGCTCGTAACCTATACCCGAGCGTAGCTGATAGTCTCCCAAAATTAGCACTCCTACATGCTATCTACAAGCCCCATCGCCTACCTTCACATACCTACATAAAACATAAGCTGAGAACGGTAAGTCCTTGCGACTTAGTGAGTAAACGGAATAATTATAAAATAATACTTGCAAATTCTAACATAAGCATAATAGTCTATAACATGATTAAATGGCACGACTTATAGTCGTATGACTACTTATACATGGCATAAACATAAGTTTGATTATGAATTTCTTATATATAACATGATATCTAAGCACGTGCTTCTTGATTAGACGAATACATATTCGCCCTACTATGCTTAAGAACTTCCCTAACCATCGAGTACTCTTCTTGGGTTCTAATTTGTTATCGTGCTTTTCTATACTGGGGTCATCCACTAAGGATGTAAATACTAATATAAGTACGGGTCATCCACAAAGGATGCTACTAAGGGAGTTCTACATCGTGCATTTTTTTGGCATGCTAAACTTGTCAATGGTGCTTCTTGTGAGCATACTATTCATGATTTGTTTCGATTATCTCTGAAACCTTGCACAAGTTCTAACATCATGTTTAATCTATTAACATGAAGCTAATACACCGTTACTCACCTCTAGGTCTTGTTTAGCGTTCTGTAAGCTTCCCACGAGCACCTACTCACATGATAACCATCCTAGTGCTATTAGAACTTGCTAACACATTTATCTAACATGTATTGAGTCTAAACAACTTAAACTTGATCATCTAAGGTGCTATTTCATCATTTAAGACACTATTACAAAATTACATTTTGTGCAGATTTTTTGGGTTGCTGCTGTATTTCTAACTTAAGACCAATTTAACTTCCAAACGAGCCAAAACTTAAAGAATAAGAATTAAAGTAGACTCAGAGAGCTACAACTTTCGTTTAGACCTCATCTTAATCCGACGAACGGTTTATTCTCCCCGGCCCCTCTAAGTCTGCACAAGAGTCGATTCAGCATGCTGTCCTAACTTTAAAACGTGTCTAAAACGACCCAAAACCCATGTTAAGCTATTCTACTATTCATCAAACTTATATTACAACTTATATAACATGTCAAAATCATTTTACATCATGCCTTAAGCATAATTTACTAGTTCATGCACCATATAAGCTTGTGCCAAACACCCTTTATAAGCTATCATTAAGCATCATATTTGCTTAAACCATGAACTAGCTTGTAACCCTTGACCAAATAATTCACAAATTCAGAATCACAATTATATTCTAATTCATAAACATAAACACTCATAATCCACAATCATACTCATAGAGTCTATAATCATTAAACATGTATTTAAACCTCATGATTATGCCTAAAAATCATTACTAACATACTTATTCATCAAAGCCCATATAATTCTTAACATAAACATGAGATTAAAACTATAGCTCAATACTTACCTTGAAATTACTCCAAAAAGATTCCAAAATCAGCCCCTTAAATCCTTATATGCCACTTATTAAGCTTGATAATAACCTTGATTATACTAGAATTCTTGAAATTGTGATAAATCTATAAGATGAATGTTTCCCTCCCATTTACACGTGTGACAAGGAGAGTAAATTGAACACCTGTGTTTTCTTCATCATAAGGTAAGGTTTATAAAGCTTATCAACTAAGTTTAATAACTTGGCAAGGTTAGTCCATGTCTTTAAATCTTTTGCACCGTTACGCCTTTCTGTTAACTATTTTACATTTTAAGTCTTTGTTTCTATAAAATACTAACATAAGGTCTTTTCTAATTTTCTAATATAAATACAAAAGTCTATTTCTAAAACATATCGGGTGTTATAGAAAGCAACGATGATTAAACCAATTAAGAAAGAGGATCACCCCAAAGACACGGGATCCATGTATGCTACCCCCGGATTTAGCTCTTGCTCTTCATATTAAAGATTCATCTCCTTGATTAGAGATTTAGAGAGCTAATTTTTATACTTTGAGAAGTTTTGTAAAACAAAGTTGTAGGTTTAAATATATTCCCGTGTTAAAACGAAGTTAGGTGTCGTTTGTTTCTTTAGAGCTTTTACCTCTTCATCTGCAAACCATGTCTGCAGAAGAAGAGGTACATATGAAACTCTTCATCTGCAAGAAGAAGATTGTTTGTTTTTTTGTGTTATTGAATTACTTCTTTCCTTTTTCTTCATTTTTTTTTTCCTTTTTCACTATTATTTTTTTGCGCTATTGAAGTACTTTTTTTTTTTTTTTTTTTTTTTTTCACTAGTTTTTTTGTGCTATTTTTCTTTTTCACTAGCCTTTTTGTGCTATTGAGTGCAAAACAAGCAATCATTTAAAATACGAAGTATTAAAAACAATACATAATGGTTCAAAATATACCAATATCTAAAGACAATACATATGGTTCAAATTATACTAATACATAATGGTTCAAAACATAATATACTACATAGAAAAATTAATAATGTTTTTAATACTTTTCGTTTTCCTTTCCTTGACCAATAGTAGCGAAGATATGTATACATAACAATAATGAGCACAAGTTTTTGATTATAATCCATAATAAAACCTGTTCAAATATAAAAGAAAACAAAAATAAACTCATGGTTCAAAATATCATATACTACATACAAAAGTTAATAATGTTCTAAACTACCAAACACATAAAAGGTTCAAAATACTTAATACATAAACCATATAAATGTTCTAAATACCGAATACATAAACCGCATAAAAGGTTCTAAATACCGAATACATAAATCGCATAAAAGGTTCTAAATACCGAACACATAAGGTACGAAATAGGAAACAACTAAACCACGTTACAACCCCTTTACGATCTCTCTACTTGAAAATCCCGAATGTTTTACCCGTCATCTCAATCCAGCTCTTTAAAATGTCTGGGTCCGATGGCAAAGCCATCCATGCCTCTCTTATATCCCTTGACTGACCAAAGATATTAAAGGCCGCTAAAAATAAAGGATCCAACCGTGGTAAATCAACCAGTTTCAACTTTTTAGCACAGTCACTTGGTGTTGGCCCATCATTGGTTTTCACCATATGTCTCAAGGCACACTGCATATCCATAGCCAGGTCATTAAAAGTAACACGAGAAGTCTTTGCCTTTTTCCTAGGCCTAACTTCATCATGTAGCCTTTGTGTACGAGAGTTCCCATCATCTTCATCATCAATATTCACATCAACCAAAGGGTCTTCGTTGATATCAATTGGCCCAACACGTTCCCTCATAGTCGATGCCTCAGATGCCGATGTGGCGGACCCCGATGCCTTAGACCCTTCTAAATTGGTCCATTGACCATCACCTTTGGGGAAAACACTTTGAAACACAATTTCACATAGTTCTTGGTAAGGTAATGGATTCGATTGCAAAGATCCTGCCTTTTATGAATCTGTACCCAAATTCGAAAGAATTTCTAGATAAGTTATTTTTTTTAGAAAAAAATGACATAAGTGTTAAATATCTTAGTACCACACACCTTCTTAAAGTCTTTCCATTGTTCGGGTGTTAGGGTAAACATCTTTGTTTGCGGGTTATAGATATTCCCTGTTTTGTTCTTCAAGTAAAGCCATCCAATATATTTCACTTTTAAATTATCAAATCCGTTTTTCATTTCTTTTTGAGTGAAATCCATGCCAAACTTGTCTTTGAGCACCCGGCTTAACCTAACCCAAGACGACCTCTATAAGCTAACGCCATTCATACCGGTCATTTTCATCTCTTCAATGCACGTGTCTAGTAAGACTTTAATCATTTCATTTGTCCAATTTTTACGGACCTTGGACCTTCCATTGTGACTACAACAAATAAACATAAGGAGATCATTCTAAAGTACTTATATAACATGAACCTACTGTTAGCTAATTAAAAGAAAGCATTCAAACAGATACTGCATTTCAAACCATAGATAACATGAACCTAGTGTTAGCTACCCTAATTAAAAGTAACCATGATTGACCTCTTGACAAATGTGGATACTACATTCCAGACCAGTAAATGGCTTGGATCATAAAACCTAAAACTACTTATCTGTTAACAAGCATGACCTTTATAGCAAACTCAAACCCTATTAGTCATCTAATGTAGGTACAAGTATCAGGTTACATAAATACAATAGTGTAGGAAGAGCAAAATACAATGCTCAATAGATTTATTAGCATAAAGTCTTTCACAAATGTTCTTGGGGTTTGTTTTATGCTCAACAGATTTATTAGCAGCCTTATTGCACAATGACAATAACATCAACAACATGATCCCACCCACTTCCCGTAGATTATCAAAACTGCCCAAAATCAGTTTCGCTATGCTAAAAAACTGATCCAAAGTAAGCAATCAAAAATTGCTCTCATGTATTGCCTATCACAGGTTTCTAAAGTCCCTATCTAACCTCATTTACAGTAACTTAGTAATCACACCAAGCATCATACGAATATAAATAAGCTAACATTAACATATTAAGTTCACTATAGAACATCAACAACGAATAGTACCTAGCATAAAATTAACGAATTTAGGCATCAATAATTTTTCTGTTAACCTACCTAACCTCATTTACATTAACTAATATGCTAACATTAACATATCATATGCTTCAATTTCACTATACAAAACAGCGAATCAACTAACATTTGCATGCCACATATTGATGATTAATTCTAAAAAAGAGGGAAGAAAAAGTTACCGGCAGTGACGAAACGACGGTTATACTGGATGCACTAGTGAGCACGTCCACGAGGCTGCTTCTTCTTGTCTTGCTTAGCGAACTTTGAGGTCTGTCCTCTCACCTTACTGGCACGAGCCAAAGAACCGTGAACCTTTCATGTTTAACCAAATACAAATATATAAACCATCAGTAAAACAATCAAACTCTTTCTTATCATAATATATTTGCTGAAAATTTTTATCATTTTTATGGATTCAAATGCTAATCTAGGCTTATACAAGTGTACAACTACACAGCGTGTAGTAACTTTGCAACAAAATACTTGAATACTGCAGTAAGCTAATAGGTTATTTTATTATGATAATACAGTAAGCTAATAGGCTTTGCTAGTGAACAAATAGCGGCATTAATCTTCTTAATACCATCCATATTAGCAGCTAATCTAGTCAGAAAAACAGCAATCCGTATATTATTACTAGTTATACTAATCAGGTAAATGATTATCAAACTACGTATATTATTACTAGTAGAAGTACTAGACTGTAGTATATCGGATTCTCCAAATGGCGTCATAGAAACAAAACTTTCTCCTTGCTCAAGCCTCTATTTCACATTTACATGATCCTCATGTAAGTAGTCCAAAATCAATAATCCGTAACAAAACAACAGTTGATTCGCAGTAGGCTCAGAATATCACAAATGGGTCAGTTTCAGTTTCATATGATGTATTTAGTACAAATAAGAGAGTCCCAATAGCTTTATCAGGACCAAATTTGGTGTCGTAAAATGAACAAGCACATTTAAAGCTAAAAGGTATTCAAAAATATTCTTGGGGTTTGTTTTATATCTGATAACATAATAGATTTATTAGCATAAATTCTTTCACAAATGTTCTTGGGGTTTGTTTTATGTTATCAGAGGCATTAGACCGAAGGATATAATTTGCAATGGTTATCAGAGGCATTAGACATGAATACATAAATTACAATAGACCTAATCTATCTTCATTTGACTTTTCAACATTCAAACAGGTTCTGATAAAGATTATGCCAACAACTTTATCTTAAGAGTCTGCTAATTGTTTTGGAAATCATGGACTATCATAGAAATTAGCTTTTTGAAATACGTGTATTAAAACTAATGTAGCACATTCAAAGCTCAAATTACGATGCAGGTGACTAGCTATGCTTGTTTAAAGGAAATATACCGTATCAGGGCTACTGTGACGACCATTCTTTAGGATATACTAAGTTTTTAAGATCTTGGAAAATTGAACACTAGACATTAATTCAGCTCAGTGCATCATAACATGTGTAAAGTAACAAGCTAGAGGCTACAACTATGATAATGAGTCTGAGTTCACAATTTATGCAAACAGGCTACTATAGACTCTCACTTATAATGTTTGTGTTCTTATCAAACAGAATCAGAAGATAATCTTTCGAAGTATGTGCATAATTGGACATCAAGTCAGCTTAGTGTAAATTTACAAGGTAGTCCATTTAGCCAAAGCTTAAAAACAAATCATGTGTAAATTTACAAGGTAGTAGCTAA
The DNA here is from genome assembly GCA_030686995.1 of Artemisia argyi. Taxonomy (NCBI): domain Eukaryota; kingdom Viridiplantae; phylum Streptophyta; class Magnoliopsida; order Asterales; family Asteraceae; genus Artemisia; species Artemisia argyi. The sequence continues at coordinate 144,339,131 of CM060695.1, read as the reverse complement.
TCAAGCTATAAGTAATCCATTTAGCTAAAACTTAAAAACAAATCATGTGTAAATTTACAAGGTAGAAGCTAATCAAGCTACCGACCTTTATGCACAAAAAGAAAACTTGCTAGATGCTCAAAAGAACTCAATTGACAGTGGTTGTTGTACTGGCCCTAAACGCAAGAAGCTAGGTTTGACATGGAAAAAGCCATCGTTCGGGTTTTCTGGCCTAACCAAGCTAGAATAGAGGAAGTGATTATAATGTGGATGCGGGTGGTTTAGGTGTAAGTAAAAGGTCAATGGAACCAGAAGCTGATCAAAAGGGAGCAAATTCAAAGCCTATAAAACTTCCACGAAAACCACTCCAAGTACTTGCAGAAAAAGATAACCGTAAACTGGACTTGAAAGCAGATGCCCAAATGCATAATTCAAAGCATATAGCTGAAAGATTTGATGAAGACATTTCTGAACAAGAAAGATTGGGTGATCCTGAAGGTGTGATTGTCTTTGACAGTGAAGATAGTGAAGAGGAAACGGTCAGATCGAGTTCTAGACGTTTGATTTCACGAAGATGCCTGGTAGGTTCAGATTCAGGTAATCTTATGTATTCGGATTCAGCTATGCAAGTCATTGTTGGTTCTTTTTATAACTTCCGTGTATACGTCTTAAGCATTTGCAAATTCATGAAAAATGTGTTCTATGTTTTGAGCAGCTCAGATTCTGTGTATAGTTTTGATTTCTAATCGACTATATGAATACGTTTCGCGATGACATTCTATGAACAAGTTTCACAATCCATCAATGGGTCACTTTAATTATTTGTTCAAATGTACAAAGCTTATATTAGCCTTTTATCAGTTTTGAACTATCACCAATTGGACTTTTTTTAGCACTTTTGGCAACTAACAACGGGATTTGAGCAGTCCGTAAAATTTTCCCTTCTGGGAAGTTTGGTATGACCAACTTCATGATTGTTTGTACCAGACAAGATTCGACCCACACGGGGTAAAGCCTTCCCCTTTTGGAGAGGTTGGTATATTGTTTAGACCAAACAAGATTCGATATTAAATCCCAAACATTTTTATGATCGTATTGCTTGGATTTTGGTTGCATTATGCTCAGAAGCCAAGCGTAACTTAAAAACAAATCAGGTGTAAATTTACAAGGTAGAAGCTAATCAAGCTATAAGTAGTGCATTTAGCTAAAACTTAAAAAGAAAACTTGACAAATAGCAAAATCCTAATACGCTCATACGCTCTTTACTAGACCAATAAGCACAACATCAATCCAAACACATTGGAGTAAAGCATGTCACCAATAACCATTTTTAAGCATACCCACATGATCAAAACAACACCACATAAACAAAGTAATGAAAAAACACCCTTACCTTTTTCGCGCGGCTGGTATGGAGGCTGAGGTGGTGTCCGGCGGCTGAGATGGTAAAACATATCATTCAAACGACATATACTTGTAACAATTTCTTAACAAATGACATTAAAAAGGTACAAAGATCAAATTTCTAACATACCCACAACTTTAATGATGAAATAGGTACTCAAATATCATGGGTTAAAGTTCAAAACCTCATGTTTTGACATACCCACAAACAAAAGAATGAAAGAAAACCCTTACCTTTTATGGCGGCTGAGATGGTGGTGGTGGCAGCTGGGATGATGATGGTCGGCGGATGCGATGGTGGTGGCTGGCGGATGGGGTGGTGGTGGCCGACGGATGAGGTGGGGGTGGTGACTGGGATGGGGTGGTGTGTGATAAAATGAGGCAGGGTTTTGTCTGAAATGAAGAGGTAAGAAGAGGAAGTAGATGTCTGAATTTTGGAAGAGAAAAGAAGAGGAAAGAAGCTCTTTTGTCTGAAAAAAAACAAACACTTTTCTCTGCGCGCCCGCAGAAGAAAGAAGAGAAAAGAGGCAATAAGAGCTTATTTTGAAAAAACAAACAAGGTCTTACATTAACTTAATGTATGTAAATAACATTACTATCAATAAATACGTAAATATGTAACAAAAGCATTACATAGATTATAAGTTTATATTGATTAGTTGACATAAAAGATAAAAGTTTGCTTTTTTAAGTTATCCGGTGTATCTAAATTTGTTAAAAATGTCAAAGTATGAACTTGATGGCCGGTCGATAAGTATAAGTAAAATAAGATAAAAAGAAATCTACTTAATTCACCGACTGCACTTAACCAATAATTTTTCAGTGTAGTAGAGTCGGTGGTGTACCTTAAGTAAATGAAAATGATATAGTAATATAGTAATGCTATGACTGGTAGAAGAAAAAGTACAACTCTATAAGAAATGGTTAGAGCTGACTATGACGAAAGAATTTGGTACCAAAAAGGAACCATTTTTTTTTTTTTTTTTTTTTTTTTTTATTTTATTTTATTATTTTCATGTGTTTGACTGAGAAAAAGACATTTATATGATCATACAATATGTGAACACTTGGAGGATGTCATTGATTCGTTGTAGGGTAAAGTGGAGGAGTTTGAAAATCATAAATATTGTAATCTCCTCTATAATCTAAAGGTTACCAATTTTTAGATGCATATATTTTAATCGTTAAGAAATGACGATACCCATTATTATATACTTTATATAGGGTTCTGGTAGAACCACGACATTGGTTGCATCTAGAAAGACTTTATGTGGTGGTTTATGTTTCTTCATATTATATTTCTCTTTTTGAAGATGCAACATGTACTAGTTATAACGAAGGATAAGGTAGAATAATCAACCGAGAAGTATATAGAGAGTATACAGAGCAATTGAAATATGCTAAGTGGGTTAATATATAAGTTTTGGATATAGACATTAAGATCTCTATACTCAAGTTAAAATTTCATCTCACAAAATTTCTGCCGTGGGTATCCATATTTAGGCTATGTTTGGCACGTAACAGTAGCAGTAGCAGTAAGCAGTAAGTAGTAGCAGTAAGCAGTAGCAGTAAGAACGTGTTTGGTAATGTAGCTGTAACTGTAATTATAAAATGTTAAACAAGTAAATATTTACCGTTTGTCGCTTGCTGCTTCTTCAAAAAGCATTTAAGATTGGAGCGGTTAATCCTGTTTCAGACGCTTGTTGAGGTGTTGCCAAACAAGCAAATGCTTACTGCTTGTCGCTTATCGCTCTTAAACGTTTCAATTTTCAAGTCTGAAATTTCCAGTTTTATTATTCTGGACAGTTTAAGTGTTGTGATAGATATATATTTTCTATTTTATATAATTTTTTTTTTCTTCAAAATTAGTTTCCCTATATTATAAGTCTTGATGAGAACATTGTTATTCACATTGAGTCATTTATTAAATTGTGTTTTCTAGGGTTAATTACTCTTTGAGCTTTTATTCCTCGCTTCTTGGATTAAGGTTTTCTTTGGATAATATTAGGGTTTATCAAAATTCGTTTTCATGTCATGCGTTAGTAGACATTGGGGCTTATTAAAAGCATCCCGATGGTGAATAATGTAGAAAATTCGAAAACCATATTGCTAGTGGGGTAAGGTATGAAAAATATATGAATCATGATTTTATTGTTAGTGGGGTATGATACGAAGAATATATGAATCATGAAGTGGGGGGGTTCAGTATGTATAGGTCGGTAAAAAAGCTTAAAATGTTAAAGAGGCCTCTAAAGTGTATTCAATGGAAGGATGGGAATATATTTGAAAGGGTTGAAAGGCTAAAGCTCGAAATTAAAGAGGCTCAACAACTCGTAGATGTAAATCTCATGATGAGCAGATTAAAGTTATGGAAGCTCAGACTCTTGCCTTATACAATAAAGCCATTAATTATGAAAAAAAACTCTTGTACCAGCAGGCAAAGATAGAATGGATAAGTAAATGAGATAGAAACAGCAGATATTTCCATCAAGTTTTGAAAAGTAGAAAATACTATAATAGATTTGTATGTATTGAAGATGATCCGGGCATACTTATGAGGGTGATGGAATATCAGAACAGTTTGTTAAACACTTTGAAGACTTCTTGGGGAAAGCTGTTGAGGTGGAGCCTATAATTGATGCTAATAATTTGTTTACTAATAAGTTGAGTAATGAAGATGCTGATAGGATGGTTATAGAGGTCACTGATAAAGAGACAAAGGATGCCATGTTTGATATTGCGGAGAACAAAGCTCCAGGTCCTGATGGCTTCACATCAGTCTTTTTTAAGAAGGCTTGGGATACTGTGGGTGATGAGGTTTGCATGGCTATTAAAGAATTTTTTCAAAAGAATAAGTTGTTGGGTGACCTGAATGCTGCCCTTATAACCTTGGTTCCTAAGGTCTCTACTCCTGAAAAAGTAAATGAATTTAGGCCAATTGCTTGCTGTAATGTAATCTACAAATGTATCAGCAATATTGTCTAATAGATTAAAACCAGGCCTGAAAACTCTTTTTAATCTTAACCAGAGTGCTTTCAATGAATGGAGGGTGATTCAAGACAATATATTGCTTACACAAGAGTTACTGAAAAGATACAATAGAAGTGGAGGGGTTAAGAGGTGTTGTCTGAAAATTGACATTGCAAAGGCATATGACACTGTCAATTTGGACTTTTTGAGGCAAAGTTTGATAAGTTTTGGTTTTCACAAGATTATGATTGAATGGATAATGGAGTGTGTGACCACTCCTAAGTGCTCTGTATGTATAAATGGTGATAGGTGTGGGTATTTCAAGAGGGAAGAGGACTTAAACAAGGGGACCCAATGTCACCTTATCTGTTCACTCTTGTAATTGAAGTTCTCACCTTGATGATGGCTAGGAATGTATAAGTTAATCCAGGGTTCAAATACCATGTGGGCTGCAAAGATCTTAAACTGACCCATATTTGCTTTGTAGATGATTTGTTAGTGCTATGTCATGAGAGTGAAAAGTCAATAAAGGTGATCAAAGATACATTGAATGAGTTTACTAAATGCTCTAGCTTAATTCCTAATATGAGCAAGAGCACTATCTTTTTTGGCAACTTGAATATGAGTGAAAAGCAGAAGATCCTGGAAATATTACCTTTTAAGGTGGGAGTTTTGCCTATGAAGCACCTGGGTGTCCCTTTAATTACAAAAAGGCTGGGAATAAATGAATGTAGGGAATTGGTTGAAAAAGTGAGATCCAAAGTTAATGATTGGAAGAACAAGTTCCTCTCTTTTGCTGGTAAGTTACAATTAATTGCATATGTACTTGCCTCTATGCAAGTGTAACACCCCCAAAATTATCGCAACGGAAGATAATGTCACTGGGGTATTACTTAGCACACAGTACAAGTTACTGAAAACGACTCTAAATGAGAAGTTTTGAAATAATTTATCATTCGATTAATATAAAACATCAGAGTTTAACAAAGAGGTCCTACAAGTTTAAATGTAATAGACATAAGAGTTTAAAAGTTTTATCGAATGATAATGATGCATTGTCTTCAATAATATCCATGCACCTTCATGTGCCAGCTAATAGAGACCTGAGATAAAACATGTTAAAAAGTCAATACAAAGGTTGAGTGAATCCATAGAGTTTAATTAAATAAACAGTTGATCACAATATATATATATATATATATATATATATATATATATATATATATATATATATATATATATATATATATATATATATATGATTTTGTAAAGAAGTGAAATTGCAACGAATACAAAGTTGGTAAAGTTATTATTGCCCTAAGCTCGTGACACCGAACATTAACGTCATTTTTCGTCATGGTTGATTGAAAATGGTTACCTTATTATATTGGAAAACCATGGCGGTGTTAAGTACAAGGTGATAATAATTTAGAGCGTCACTATTACCCTTTCTCATGGGCATAAAAGAGAAGTGATTTAGTCCCATACGAAGAAAAACCACATGTACCAAAATCCAAGGTTTTGAACAAAGAACACATGTTGAAGACCAATGATGTTTGGTGAAAGGGTGAAATTGAACTCCAAGAGCTTCAAGTCTATGAGAAACATGTTAACGAAATCTAAACTTTTTTGTTGAAGACGAAATCTCAACTTTAATGTGGAAACAACAAAGGAGATTGGTGTTTTGAACAATTGTGGGTTCTAAAAATGATACAGATACAAAAAATTTCAATAGAGAGTTTAGTATGGAGGTTAAAGTGAAAAAGGCGGATATGGATATAGATTTGAAGAATATTAAAATTTATGATTATTCGTTAAATAAGAATATTACCCCAAGAGCTAGAATACAATTTTTATTTTAAAGATGGAAGATGATTTGGGAGTAATGAAACGAAGTTCGGGTTCGTGTGTTGACTTGTAGGAGTGTGGTAAACGAGCTAAGATCAAATGTGGTAATTAAGGGTTGAGTGTCTATCCCATGAGAAAAAGCACATAGTAGAACTTAGAGGCGAGTTCTTTTCAAGTGAGAGATAATGATGATAAAAAGATAAAAGAATTTTTTGAGAAGTCTATGGAGCAATTAGAATATGGAAAGCGGGCTAGAATCTAGAATGTGTGAATTCCACGTTGGACATAGACATTAAGATGTATGTGCAAGTCAAAATTTCAGCTCACAAATTTTCTATTGTGGGCATAGATAATAAGATCTATGCCCAAGTTCGAAAGATTCTAGTTTTATTATTTTTATTAAATAGTTTCGGGTTTAGTCCAAAAGTGAACATCTATTTCAGGTTTGGTACATTTTATTATTATTATTATTATTATTATTATTATTATTATTATTAATTTATTTGAAACACAGTTGATTGTACAATAATTCGCACTCCCAGGCCTTCGATGGTGATCAAAGGAAATGAGGGGTGTTGTGATTACACCAAGCTTGGATATAACCTGAAATAAGAAATACTAAAACACTACGTTAAGTGATTGCACAGGGGTTGGACCCTGCGAACCACCTCCAGCGTGTGAATAAGTGATCGGTATGTGAGTTTAAGTGTAAATGTAGTAAAGTAAGGTAAGAGAAATTGCATACCAGATTTGTCATCGTCCAGGACTATTTATAGGTGAAGAAAATGGTCCTGGAGAGTGGTCACACGTTTGAGAGAGATCATGGGGGCGTCCCATGATTTGTGGTAACCGCTAGGGTTTAATGTCCCACTCTTTCTGGTTTAGCGGGGGAGCTAAAGAGAAAGAGAAGACGTGGGTAAGACTTGGTCTCACCAATATTTGGACTTGGCATCGTTCCATCCTTAAAACTTATCGAGAGATACCCCGAAGGGCTTAATCCTTCGATTGGCGAATTTCCACTTGGTAACTAGATCATTGATGATTAGTTTTATGCCAAAGAAAGTTTAAGGAGGCTAGCCAGAGCCTTCGATTATGTAGGTTGCGATCAGACTCGAAGGGGGATCCTTCGAGCTAATGGCTTATCCGTAAGTACTATGATGGGGTGATCCTTGAAATACCTTCGGAGACGTCTTGTGGCATGATCCAAAGCTAGGATTAGCTTTCTGATGCTGCGTAGCTTTGTTCCACGTCTGATAGAGCCCTGCTAATGAAATATATTGGTATCTGTAAGCATTTTCTCTCTGCGAAGAGCATTGCACCGATTTCATCACGGGACGTTGCTATGTGAACAACACTTCTCCTCTGGTTGGGGGCACAACCGTTGGCAAGATCTCCATGCAATTCTTCCATCTTTGGAAGGATTTTTCGGCTTCCTTGTTCCATTGATAGGATATGTTGTTGATGACTTCATTGCAGACTTTGTAAAGAGATGAAGACCTGCTGACACCCTTCGACAAAAAAACCTTTAGTGTTTCCAAGTTGTCTTTTAGGCTTTGAATCCTCCCTTGCGTTTTCCGAGTTTGCATCTTTGGGGAGGTTTCTTCATTGTTTGGATTGGTCCGAATCCTTTGCCTTACGAACGGGCGTTCGTTTGACCCTTCATTTTCAATACCGAAGGAGCACATTATTGGGTTTAGCTTTAGGTTGATCCTCCTTAGCTGCATAAGGGTTTCTTCAACATCATGAAAGAGATCTTCTTTTGTCTTGCTTTGCGTGACTAAGTATCCTTCGCAAATTCTCAGGTTCCTCCCTATCTGTTTTTCAAAGACCCTTCGAATCAGCCTATTGTAAGTGGCTTCGGTGTTCCGTAAGCCGGAGGGCATTCGTTTGAAGCAGTAGGAGCTTCTGCCTACATGAAAGGCTATTTTTTCTTCATCTTCTTTCGCCATATGTAATTGATGGCATCCCATATTTGTACTAAGGAAGCATTCCCAACGAACTCCTGGCAGTGGTTGCTGTTCTTCAACTGACAAATAGCTTTCTTTTTCGCAAGCTTTGTTGATGTCTTTGAAGTTAACCTGTATTATCCATTCTCCATTTCTCCGTTGGGCTGCAATTGGATTAGTAACCCACCGTGGGTTTTCTACCCTTCGGAGTATCCCTGCCGCTGTGAGCTTGTCCACTTCATCCTTAATTACTGCACTTCGTTCAGGTGTCACTTGATGAGGCTTCTGTTTGACCGGTTTGATGTATTTGAATTCATTGAGCTTGTGTTCCGTGCTAAAAGGCCTGCCGCCGATTGTGTGCAACCTCGAAACTCCTGTTATGTCTGAATATTTTCCTAGAAACACATCTTCATAGGCTTCGAGCAGTTTTTCCAATCTTTCTCTGAAAGTGGCGGGAAGTCACTTCCCCATTTCCACCTTTCGTACTGAGTGAGATTTGTCTAGTGCCACATGCTCCTTGGGACCGGAGACTTCTCTGATGTCCATCGTACGCTTTCGATTACCTTCTTCCTTTTTCTTTTGGGCTTCCTGGTGCTTTCCTTCGTGATAACTAGAGAATATGGTTCCAACACCATTGGCGGTTTGGAATTTCACTGTTGCATGCACCGTAGAGACCACAATGCCCATCTTTTGCATGGTAGTTCGTCCGATTAACATATTGTAGGGTGACTTGGATTTTACAATGACAAATTTGAGGATTTCGGTTCTCGCAAGCTTTCCACTTCCGAGTGTTACCTCCAGAGGTATTTCTCCCAAGGGCCACGATCGTTCCCCCGAGAAACCTACCAGAGGCATTCTTGACTCTACTCGTTTGGATCTGATTGTAGGGCTGAGTTTCCTAAAGCAATGTTCGTAGATTATCTCGCAAGAACTTCCGTAGTCCATATAAACTTTGTTAACCTCCACATTCGAGACTTCGACCTTAATGATCACTGGATCCTTTGAAGGGAATCCTCCTGCTTCGGATGGGAACGTTATTTCCCCTGCATCGTATGTTTCCCTTTCAGAGGCCTTTCTTTTCAATCGGGAGGAATCCCATCGAACCACTAGGATAGGAGCTTCCTGAGGGGTATTATCCTTTCCCAGCTGCGTATCAGTGGCTTTCTCTTTGACCTTTCTTATCCCTTTTATGAGATGTGTTAATTGCCCGGATTTTACAGCCTCTTCTATCTGCTTTTTCAGCTCTCGACAGCTGTTTGTTTCATGACCAAAGTCTTCATAGAAGTGGCAATACTTAGTAGTATCTCTGTTCTTGCTTTTTCCCACCATGCGAGGGGGTGGCTCGAAGGCTTTGGCAGCTTTCTCTGTCGCTAAAATCTCTCTCGGAGACTTCGTGAGATTTCCCAATAAACCATGGTTCGGACCCTTGTTGTAGGGAGTAAACCTATTATGATTTTTGTGTTTGTTCTTCGGTCCTTCCCACGAAGACGGCTTCGATCATTTATTGTTCTCCATCGGAGCCCCATTGGTAGATACTTCTTTGGCTTCTATCCACGTGTATGTTTTTTCCATCAGGCCTTTGTAAGTTGCCAGAAGATCTGTGGATAAGAATTCCACAAGAGTCCGGTTGCGTAGGACATGGACGAATCCAGAAATGCGTTGCTCTTCGTGTAAGCCTAGAATCTGCAGAGTTTCGTCAGTGTATCTAGTAACGAAATTTCTTGTGCTTTCGTTCTCCTTCTGCTTAATGTTGTGCACCGTGAGGTGTGTTCTTGTGAACTTCTTCTGTTGGCTAAAGTGGGATCGAAACTTAGCCTTCAAATCATCAAGGTTGATGATGCTTTCTGGTTTCTGCCCATTCGACCAAATACGTGCGGAATCCCAGAGGGTATACGTAAACATGTGACAGGCTACGGGTATGACCCATTTCTGCATTCTTATGGCTCCTTCAAACAAATGCAAGAAATTATCTGGATCCCCCTTCCCATCGTAGGTGCCTATATGTGAAGGCATCTTTAGACCATCCGGCAAGGGATAGTCTTCGATCCATCTTACAAAGGGTGTCGTAGGGCCAGCAGGCTCTACGTATGAGTGGGTGTAAGGTGGTATGTTCATGGGAACATTATGGTATGGATTATAAGGAGGGGGTACCCCTGAAGAGGGTTGATTAGTGTAGAAAGGATGAGGTGTACTCGTGTTTGGAGGGTAAGCATTATACATGGTATACGGAGGGTATATCATGGGATGGTTATAGGGTACAGCAGTTTGTAAGGGATACTGATTTCCAGGTTGCCCATTCATAGGGGGATAAAGGTTTGTAGGATAACTTTGAACCGAAAACTGGGGATACAGGCCAACGGGAGGGAGGCTTCCTCCTGTGTTGACTGAACCTGGGTTACCTCCCACGCCAGATGCATGTTAGGGCTGCAGTGGAACTCCTCCTTCGGTCCTCCCCAAATGTGCCGCTAGTAATGGAGGTAGGTTTACCTCCGTGTTTTCCCTTTGCTGGCTCCTCCTATTAGAGCCTTCAGCGACAGTTCTTTCCCTCCTTGTGGGAGTTCTTTCGGGAACTCCCTCAAAGCCTACGTTCCTTCCTCCAGCCCTTCTACCCACAAGAGACCCAATACGCAGGATGGGGTGATGAGCCCTAGGGACTGAAGGCCTCGGCTCCATCTCGATCTCCTCATCATACTCATCGCTGGAATATTCTAACTCCCTTCACATCTCCGTGTTTGTGATTTGCCTCCTTCGAGCCCTTAACAAGGACTCTAGTTCTTCGTAATTAGCATCGACAAAGGAGGGGCTAATGATGGGCTCTGGATTAGCTGACGTGGATGCGTGGTGGTTGGATGTTATTTTAGGGTGAGATCTTGTGGTAAAGGTGGAGGCTGTGATTGGCGGAAGGTTGTTGGTGTCAGTTACAGGTAAAGGAGTTAAGGACGAGAAACCCGGTGGAGGTGTAACCTCTCTTTCTGGATTCATACCGGAATAATAGCGAGTGTATTTGACTTGGTTATTCTACTTGGAAATAACGGGACTAATTGTAGCGGGTCCCAAGGATGGCGCCACTGATTGTGCAATAATTCGCACTACCAGGCCTTTGGTGGTGATCAAAGGAAATGAGGGGTGTTGTGATTACGCTAAGCTTGGATATAACCTGAAATAAGAAATACTAAAATACTATGTTAAGTGATTGCGCATGGGTTAGACCCTGCGAACCACCTCCGGCGTGTGAATAAGTGATCGGTATGGGAGTTTAAGTGTAAATGTAGTAAGGTAAGGTGGGAGAAATTGCATAACAGATTTGTTATCGTCCAGGACTATTTATGGGTGAAGAAAACGGTCCTGGAGAGTGGTCACACGTTTGAGAGAGATCATGGGGGCGTCCCATGATTTTTGGTAACCGCTAGGGTTTAATGTCCCACTCCTCCTAGTTTAGCGGGGGAGCTACAGAGAAAGAGGAGACGTGGGTAAGACTTGGTCTCACCAATATTTGGACTTGGCATCGTTCCGTCCTTAAAACTTATCGAGAGACACCCCGAAGGGCTTAATCCTTCGATTGGCGAATTCCTACTTGGTAACTAGATCATTGATGATTAGTTTTACGCCAAAGAAAGTTTAAGGAGGCTAGCCAGAGCCTTCGATTATGTAGGTTGCGATCAGACTCGAAGGGGGATCCTTCTAGCTAATCGGAGGGTACATCATCAATAGTCAAATACACACTAGTATATTCAATTATACACACATCAAATTTTTTAGAACGACAATTTTAATTATCTCACAATATTTATATCACAAATCTATCTCACAATTTCATATGCAAGATTTGACCCAAAACCATTTGGTTTGGGAGCTTCTCACACAATATGAATACCATTGGGACAGAAGCAGAATCATTATATTTACACACACATCAAATACATAACCATGTATATTGAAGAACAAAAAATAGAAATACCACAACAATAGTTGATCTATGTTATGAATAATTATTTAGTTGATGTCCTTATTGTACACATATAGACCATAAGAGGCCCATGGCCTAATTAGCTATTAGGGTTTTTACCCTACTATTTATCTTATATATACACTTTGTAATCTCCTACTTTATAATCAATTGAATAATACTTTTCATTCTTCCAATCTTGTATGTAGGCCTATACATCCGCCACGTGGATCATTTTGAGTTTTAAATCGATGCATCGTCAAAATGATCATCAAATACGCAACTTAAAGTTAGCGTGATTAGTGGCTCTACTTATACAGTGCGACCACAATTTTCCAAAATTCAATTATTGAGTGTGGTGATGAGTACTTTCGAGTATTCGGCGATTATTGGAATAAGTGTTGGCCCCGTTTACTAAGTTAATAGTTAACTAAAGAGTTAACCTAACCAAGTTCCATGACTTTTAACACAGATATATAAGATTAACAACAAAGATAAACGTAAAGAAAAGCGACACGATATTTTTAACGTTTAATTCTTATTAGAAGTTAATCAAAAGAATTATACCCAAGTGTTTGCGGAATAACACTTGGGATTGAAACGACATGTATGGTGTGGACTCCTCTCTAAACTCAAGCTACGTTGAGTGACAACTATAAGGTCACACTGAGCTATCTCAGGGACTGCGTTGTTCTTTGGAGCAGTAAAAGTGGTTTGTGAATGCTTCGCATTAAATGCACAAACTTGTCAACTTTTACTCCTCACTTATGCTACCTATTTATACATAAGTAAATAACAACTTTACTGATAAAGATAAAAAGATGACCTAACTATTAGAGACAAAATACTTACGTATTTTGTCTCTATTACAATAGACTATATTGGGTAAAAGACAATGTGCCTTTCCAGTGCACAGTAATGACACCATCCTGACTTGATGCCTTTCAGGGAAAGTTTGACTTCAGGTAGATGAGGTCACCTGTTGATACGTTCAAACTTTTCCCGCCTTGTCCCACCCATACTTCAGTCTTCAAGTCTTCAGTCTTCAGTCTTCAGGTCTTCAGTCTTCAGTATGTAATAGTTGTTGAGGAGTCCTGGGGGTTCAGTGAGTTATTGTCATCCTCACTAAACCCATCATCTTCTTCTTGGCTTAGATTCCACTCACTGAGTTCCGCCTCACTGAATGGTGAACCTTTTTTCATAGACTCGCTCCAAGCATCCTGAAGATGACTCACTGAGATACTGTTCACTCAGTGACTTGTTTGTATATACGGATATTAGACACTTAGGTTATTTTATGTTCATATCCAAGTTTAAAGGAAGCTTGGGGAATTTAGTGACCCAACAGTCTCCCCCTATTTGGATATACAAATAGCCTAAGTGTGTCATGATTCAGTTTGAGTAGTCAGGAGTCTTCTTCTCATCACTGAGTGTTGATGTAATTATCTTAGGACACTTGTAACTTAAAAGAAACATCACTGTTCATTAATAAATATTACAAATCCTATGAAAAATTACAAAAACACAAAAAGGTAGTTGATGCAGATTCAGATGTTCAGTTGATAACCAGGAGCTTCAAGCTTTGTCTTCTTGGATCTCAGGAGGTGTCTCTCAGGGTGCTCCTCAATCATAGCTTTAAGGTCCTGGCAGAACCTTACGTTTTCAACACACCTAACAGGAGAAGCCAGCATCAGGTACATCAGCATCGCCTTAATCCCTGCCCTGTCCATGTCTGACCATCTTTGGAAAGCAGGGTTTCCATACTCATCAGTAAAGCATAGACCTCTTTCAGGGACTTTAAACACCACATTGTTCATGAAGGTGATTCCTTCAGGAAGAGATCTGTCACAGTCCAGTACAGGGACCTTGATCTCAGGTTCTGGCTTAATTTTGCTTCCTCTTCCTTTTGGAAACCTTTGGTGGAGCATCTTGAGTAGATGGAGCAGGAAGTAGAGAGGGAATTCCAAGAGCTTCAGGCATTTCCATCAGTCCTTTATACATGAGCTCCAGTGATTTCAAGAGATTAGGAACCACCACATTCGACTTCTTGGAAATGATTGGTCGAAGTTCATCCAGCTCAGAGATGCCAAAGTCAGCGAACTTGAATGGATCATGGGTGTCCATTACTCTTTTGTCTTGCCCCCTGAAGATAGTGACAATAGCAGGCTTGGTGTTGTGATGGATTTTGACGTCAGTGATGGTTTCAGGTTTCAGCCTTTCTTTCATCACCCAAGTGTACCTTTCAATCCTGGACTTCTTGATCTGAGCGTCCTTGCTGAGCTTTGCTTCTCTTTGCTTTTTCAGGGTGCTCATTTCTTCTTCCTGAGCCTTTTTGAAGGCAGCTCCAGCTTGCTCAGTGGTCAGTTGCTTAGTATCTGTGGAAAACTAGAAGGGGGGTTGAATAGTTTTACGTCTTTTTAAATTTATAGACACAAGTTTGTTTAAAAAAATTCGATTCTTGTTTATGTGAACTCAATACTTGCACTATATGAACAATTGTACAATAACTAACTAACAAAGATAATATAGTAAAGGTAAGTAAATGAGTAATGAGAAGAGTTGGAAAGATCAAACCACAACACAAGGATTTATAGTGGTTCGGCTACAAGGACACCTTCCTTGTTCCTACTCCACTCCCCGAGTCACCTACTCGAGAGTTTTCTTCACTATGTCAACAAACTCCCTTTTGGCGGAGAAAACCTTACACACCAATTTACACACCATAATTAACTTCACAACTTGATCACTACTTCTACACAACTTCTTCACACCAATATTCTACACACCAATCTTCTTCACACCTATCTTCTACACACCAATCTTCTACTTCACACCTATCTTCACAACTAACCTACTTCACTACTTATCAACTTCTATTTCCTACACAACTTCTATATCTTCTAACCAATTAATCACAAGCACAACACAATATTCACAAATGAATATAGATACACTATGCACAACTACTCTTCAACACTTCTTGAACTTGGTTATAGAAAGAGTGTTCTTCTTTTGCACTTTGGATGAGAATGGATGATGAGGGATTGAATCACTTGAAACAAGGATTAATATACAAATGATCAAAGGGTTTTAAAGGATGTTTAGAGAGTTATAGATCTGAAAATTTCGTGCAAAAGGTGAGGAAAAAATCCAGGTTTAAGGTGGTATTTATAGGCAAAAGATTCTGACAGAGGAGCGTGGCCGGTCCCCTTAAATCAAGGCCGGTCCCCTTAATTTTAAGGGGACCGCCCCTTATAATTAAGAGGGCCGCCCAGCTGAAACGGCCAGAATCTTTGTCTTTTAGTGGAGAAAGTTTATTTGGTGAAAAACTAACTGATTTTGGTTAAAAATTTGAATTCATATATTTAGTATGAATAAAACATTTTTCTTTATTACCAAAAGTGTTTTTCAAAAATATATAATATGTTTATATAATTAAATAAACTTTGTGTTAGTTAATTAAATACCCCTTTGATCATGAGATGTATTAAGCACTTGTTTATCCATACCTTAAGTAATTAAGTTGGATATAGTGATATAAACTAGCTTAATACTTGTTTACGTAGTAATTATACGATTGACAATTTTACATTTTGTGATCGTCAAAATATAAAGATATCGAAAGATATAAATAACGTTTTCACACATTATTTATGTCAACAGTATCCAACCCAATCTTCTCCGCCTCTTCATGAACAACTTTAATTAGTGCGGGTTTGCTCATTTTCTCTTCCTCAGCCACCTTTTTCAATAATTCATCTCTCTCCATGTAGGCCTGAATTTCATCACCAGTGAGGAGACGAATTACCCCATTGATTTCAAATGGAACTCTGACTGGTTCATCAGGGTCCTGTCTGACAATAGTGGAGGCAGGCTTCAGCACTGTTACTGGTTCAGGAGTTGTAGCAATGCTTTTGCCTCTATCCTGCTGATGAGATGAGGAAGCTGGTTCATCTTGAGGTTGAACTAAAGTGATGGGAGTAGCTTCGGTGACATGCTCCCCCTCAGTGTGAGAGGGCTCAGCTTCATATGGAACTTCAGTGTGAGGGGCATCAGTGACATTCTCCCCCTCAACTGTTGCCTGAGCTGAAGTGATGGCAAGAGTTGGAGTGATTGATGCGGAGGTAGAGGAACTCCTGAAGGCCTGGTAGATCTCAGTCATCATGGACTTGATGTCTGAGGTATCCTTCTGAACTGCTGAGACTTTGGCCTCAAGGGATGCCTGAGTATTCTCCATTGCAGACAAGCGAGAACCAAAGCTCCAAGCAAGAGAGGCTGACTTCTGGGACTGAGCTGCCACTAATTGATCCAGAGTAGCAAGGGAGGTTTTGACTGATTCCACTGAGCTACTGAGTGCATGAAGATTGAAGGACTTCATCAGGTTGAGTAACTCAGATAGATGCACAGAGTTGAGCTAATAAGTCTCTGATGCCTAAAGGAGCTTCCTGGTGAGTTCAGGATCATCCTTAACCGATTCTTGAATGGACTGGACCCCTGTGTTCATTTTGGTGAGAGATTCAAGGAACTGGTTGAGTTGAGAGACCATCTGTGTCAGGGAGTAGGTAACTGAGGAATTCTGTTCCCTGACATCTTCATTAAAGTCTTCAACAGCATCTTTGAGATTGAAATAATGAACAGCCTGCTCAGTGTGCATGTCAACACTTCATCAGTGACCCCCCTAAACAAGGCATTGGTAGCCTTCTTGATGAACTTGGTAAAAACCTTCTTAGTGAGAGGAGTCTCTTCTTCATCTGAGGACTCTGATGCGGAGTGAGGTTCAGCAGCATCATGGTTGGATAATTGAGGAGACTGAGAGATTGGTTCAGGGATTGTCTCCTCAATTTCCATATCTTCTCCTGCTTCAAAAATCTCCTCATCACTGTGGAAGTCATCATCAGAGAACAAAGCAGCCTGAACATCTGCTATTGACTGAATCTGCAAAAGGAGGTTATCCGGCTCCTCTTCAAAAGAAGATTTGCCTTCGTTGTGGCCAGGTCCTGACCTCTCAAATCCAGCAGACTAGGTTTTATCTGCCTGGTCCTCAAGGTCAGTTCCCAAGTTATGCGCACCTCCGGGAGTGGGTTTGGGTTCCATATCAGCGGGTGGTCTGTTTCCCTCTGAGTCTTTGTCCCTCGTGACCCCTTCAGACACTGATGGGTGTTTCCTAGTGTCATCATGAGGAATCGTGATAGTTGTGTCCCTATCAGTGGGTTGTATCAGGCCCCCTAAGTCTTTGGGAAGAGATTTTGTACCCTCAGACAAAAGCTTTGAATTACGAATGTCCTCATCAGGCACCTGAGTGGTGATGCCCCCTTTCCAACAGTCTTGTTCTGGCCTGTCGAAGGTTTAGGAGCATTTACTCCCTGATGCTTGGGTTGTGATTGACCCAAGCGTTTAGCAGGATGTGAAGTGGTGTGGGTCCCCTTCTCAGTAGAGTAGTGCTGCCCCACCGAGGGTATAGGACCCCTTACTCCCTGAGACCCTGGTTGTGATTTTCCAGAGCCTTTAGCAGGATGTGGAGGTTTGGTTGATTCCAACTCCACTGACTTGTTTATGTCAGCAGAGCCTTTGGGAATGGGTTTGCCCGAGAACACTGAGTGTGATGTCTTAGTGCCCTCCGTTGGCAGTTGTTTTGGGGCCAATGACTGGGTAATTATTCTTAGGGTGTCGGCAGTCATGGTCGGTTGTTGCCCCTTATGGCAGGCTTGGAACAGAGGTATCAGTGGCGAGTGACGTGGGTTGAGCCACCTTCCTGGACCCCTGTCCCTTCTTCCTCTTCACCTTCTTGGTGGGAGAGGGAACAGGTGAAATTTTGTTATCACCCTGGATAGCAGTAAGCATATACGTGGTCAGGGCGACTGGTGTAACCTCAAGAGGGTCACGAGAGTAATTAGTCTTGTGTAATACATCAGGCTCAAAGCCTACGGCTTCAGGCCTAATATACTCAGACCCTAGAAAGTCTTGCAGGGCGCAGGAAATAAATCTAGGGTAAGACATAAGTTTTTGCCTAGATTTCCCACCCAACTTTGCAATGAGGTCCCTGAAGATAATTTCTCCCAGGACAATTTTTGTACCCTCTAAGAGACAATACACTATCATTGCTTGAGTAGTGTTTAGTTGCTCTGTGGAGGATTTGTTTCCCCCAAGGACCTGAATGACAAAGGTCATCAGGATCCTCTAGGGGCAGGGAACCAGGTTTTAATTATTGGGGCTTTGGATAGGAGGGCCCCTGGCGTCACTTCAGGGTGATGTTTGTCATAGGGGCCAAGTTCCAGCAAAATTGCCTTCACATCCTCTTCAGTGGGTTGGGCGGTGAAGGTCTCAGCATAGTCAAGGCCAGTGGAGTTTACAAAGGTCTTATAGTTAAGAGTTAGGGATTTAGTCCCATTCTTCACTAAGAACCTTATGGTGGCCTCCTTTGGTGCATCAAGGTTTTCAACCACCGCTGTGCACCAGAATTCCCTCAGGTAGTCATGATAGATGACAGATGGGGTTTTTGTGAATGTGGTGGTGAGAAAGCAATTGTGTAGGTACTTCACCACATCCCTATATTCAGGGAACCCTTGAGGTTGGCGAAGTTTCCCACCACATTGTTCTTGGTCAGGTCTACGCTCTCAACCTGGAAATCCACATTGGGGGCATATTGGATGACTCTAGAAGAAGCCATTTGTGAGAAAAATGGTATAGTATTGAGAAAAAGTTTTTTTGATTAAAAATTGAAACACACACAGTTTTTGAAAGCCAAAATATTCTTGAATAATTTTGTAAGAGTTTTGTTAAGATTTGAAAGTGTGTGTGTGTTTATTTTTGTGGGGGTATTTATAGGGAAAGAAATAGGGTTGTGCCGTTGCGGATATCAAATGTTTTGGTATTAATTCAAAGTGGTAATATAAAGTATGTTTGAAATCCGTATTAACTGGCACGATTCCCATTACCCCATTTTTCTCGCAACATGATTAGAGAAACGGTTGCGAGGCACTGCAAAAGACGCTTTTGCAGAGTGATGTCATCACACAAGTATTTGTGTGTGAGAGAGAGTTTTTAATGCTCAGTGGTATTGGTGAGAGATGTGGGGGCCCATGATGTGGATGCCAGTTGTATAAGTAACATATATTCCTATATTTAATAGGAATCAGTTACCTACCTGGGACATTTACTAACTAAGTACTTAGAGCATTTAGTTAGGGTATTTATTACCATATTAAATCATGAGCCCCCTGAATGAGTTTATCATTCAATGTGTTGATGATCAGTCATGAGGTGTATATCACTGAGACATGGGTTTATTCAGGGACCTAAGAGAATTTACATCAGGCTGGAATAATTTTGATTAGTTTCCTGATTCAATATCCAACATGCCTAACTCAGCTTTCAGTCTGGTGAAAGTGGGCTCATCCAGGGGTTTGGTGAAGATATCAGCTAGCTGATACTCAGTGGGGATGAAATGTAATTCAATTTCTCCATTCATAATGTGATCCCTGATGAAATGGTATCTGATGTCAATGTGTTTGGTTCTTTGATGAAGTACAGGGTTGTTTGAGATGGCTATGGCACTGGTGCTGTCACAAAAGATGGGAACCATCTTGTACTGAATGCCATAGTCACTCAGTTGGCTCTTCATCCAGAAAACATTTGTACAACACCCTGCAGCAGCCACATATTTAGCTTCAGCTGAGGACATGGCCACTGACTGTTGCTTCTTTGTACTCCAACATACAAGTTTACCACCAAGGAATTGACAGGATCCTGAGGTACTTTTTCTTTCCATATTACATCCTGCATAGTCAGAGTCAGTGTACCCTTTTAGATCAAATCCTGAGCATTTAGGGTAATACAAACCAAGGTTTAGAGTACCCTTCAGGTACCTGATGATTCTCTTGGCAGCAGTGAGATGGGACTCTTTTGGATCAGCCTGATATCTAGTGCACAGGCAGACTAAGAATTGGATATCAGGCCTTGAGGCAAGCAAGTACATCAGTGATCCTATCATTCCTCTGTATAGGGTTTGATTCATTGATTTGCCAGTGAGATCAGGACCAAGGTTGTTTGGAGGAACCATTAGAGTCTTGACTGAAGAGCAGTCAGTGAGCTCATACTTCTTTAGAAGGTTCCTCAGGTATTTTTCTTGACAAATGGAAATGCCTTTATCAGTTTGCTTTATTTGAAGTCCAAGGAAGTAGGTGAGTTCACCCATCATGCTCATTTCAAACTTTGTTGTCATCAATTTTTCAAATTGTTTGCAAAGTTTGTAACTTGTTGAGCCAAAGATGATGTCATCAACATATACTTGAACTAGAATGACATCACTTTTTGTTCTATAGATGAACAGGGTGTTGTCAATCTTTCCTCAGACAAATTTGTTTTGGATTAGGAAGGCCGAGAGTGTTTCATACCATGCCCTGGGTGCTTGTTTCAGTCCATAAAGGGCTTTGTTAAGCTTGTAGACATGGTGAGGAAATTCACTACTTTCAAAGCCAGGAGGTTGTTGCACATAGACATCTTCTTTAATGTTACCATTCAGGAAGGCACTTTTGACATCCATTTGATAAACTTTAAAGTTAATGTATGTTGCATAGGCTAGGAAGATCTTGATAGCTTCAATTCTAGCAACAGGTGCAAAGGTTTCCTCATAGTCTATACCTTCCTGTTGGTTATATCCTTTGGCAACTAGTCTTGCTTTATTTTTGATGACTGTGCCATTCTCATCAATCTTGTTCTTGTAGACCCATTTCATTCCAATGACCAAAACACCCTGAGGGCATTCAACAAGGGTCATGACACCATTTCTATCAAATTGTTCTAGTTCATCTCTCATGGCCTGAACCCAACTTTCATATGTCAGGGCTTCTTTGACATTTTTAGGCTCTACTTCAGAGAGATAGTCAACATAAAGACAAACATTGGCTGAGGCTGCCTTAAGTTTGGCAGCCATGCTTCTGGTGACCATGCCTTCAGTGGGTTCACCAATGATGTTCACAAGCTCAGTTACTTTGGCCTTGTTCAGCTATCTTAAGGTTTAGGATAGAGATTTGAACTTGTAGAGGCCTGATTAGGATCAGTCTCAGGAACATGAGGTGACTAAAGAATTTGTACTTCAGTGACATTTGTGGGAACAATTTGTTCTGAGGATTCCTGAACAATTGGTTCTGTGGGTGCTGTCTCATTAGAGACAGGTTGAGTTTCAGTGACTTCACTGGCAGTTGGTTGGGGTAGATTGTGAGGAATAATGTAGTAAGAGACATCAGCATTAGCTTGGTATTGGGTTGAAGTATGATTCTCAGGGAGATACTCATCAGGAGGATACCTAGATGAATCATCAATACCAATCTCTTCAACTGAGGAACTGGAGAACCTGATGGATTCAGTACTCTCATCAACAGTTATATGATAAGTTTCCTTAGTTTGTAGTCTCCTTGTGTTAAACACCCTGTAGGCTTTTGAAGACAGAGAATATTGATTGGCTCCAAACGGTCATCCTAAATTGACCAAAGGATGGTCAACAAGGTCAAACTACCTAGAGTCAATCTCCGTGGAAGTATAGGGGTTTCCCCGGGTCGTTATGTACCGACGAGGTGTGATGGTACGAAAACGGGTTTGTGATCGGGTGAATTTGAACGGGAAAGGGGTTGTGAATGATTACACTACTGATTTGTAGAAAGAAATTGCTTAAATAAGCTATAATAACAATATTGTAAACTTAGAAAACCCAGAAACGTTTTAAACGTAAAAACGTGTACGTTCAGATTAAAGTTACGTGAACGTACAAAATAAAAAGTGAAATATGAAATCTGAAAACCCTTAGGGGGTGAAAATGACTTTTTTACAAACCTTAAGGATGAAAGAAAAATCTTTAGAAAAAGGAAATGAATTTTTACACTAATTAATTACTTATTATTAATTAATTACTAATTAATACAAATTATTAATATTTAAATACTTTAATACAATATAATATTATTTTAATACCAGAAAAATAAAAATTAAATTTCTAAAATTATAAATTAACTAAAAACAAATTTTAAAATTAAAAATATATCTTTTTGTCTTTTTGTGGATTTTATATTAATTAATTACTAATTATATTTAATTAAACTAATTAACTAATTTTAAATTACTAATAATAGTTAAATGACTTATATAATTATGAAATTTTTTAGAAAACTAATTAACCATCATAGGAATCCTAAAAAATTATAAAAAGTTTATCTTATATGTTTTTAGACTATTTTACTAATTATTAAACTAAATATTAATTAATTACTAATTAAACTAATTAAATTCTAAAAATTAGAAGATGAACAGTGAAAATTCTAGAAAAATTCCTAAAATTATTTTATAACATATAAAAGCTAGGAAAATATTAAAACTAGGTGTTACTTTATAAAAACTAATTATGCTATTTAATACTCCCTCCGTCCCAAAATTATTGTCCCCTATTGACTTTTTCGGTCTTTCTTTCTCAACTTTGACTATAAATATTTTTGTTTGTGTTATACAATTTTTGATAAAAATTATACCAAATGAACATACATTTAAAACTCAATTCATTCATATATTTTGTAACAAATATTATGTAATATAAACAAAAATACTTAAGGTCAAACTTGAAAGGTAAAGACCGAAAAAGTCAATATAGGACAATAATTTTGGGACGGAGGTAGTACTTAATTATTAATTAATAATTAATAAAATTAATATTAAATCTAATAATTACTAAATGACAAAATAAAAATTTGGAAAAATTACTGAAAATACTTCAAGATAAAAGGAAATTAATAACATATAAAAGCTAGGAAAAATATAAAATGCTAACAAGGAAAATTAAAAAGATAATTAATATTAAATAGAAACTATCACTTAATTTAAATTGATGCTTTTCTGATTTTTCTTTTACCAAACTATTTGAACACTAAAAATAAAAGACTTTTGCAAAAACAAACTTCCTAGAACTTAAAAATGAGCTTTGTGCAAACTAATGAGCTCAACAGTGAGCTTTTTGAGCTAAAAATGGATGTTTAGGCATCAAAAGCTGATAAATAAGCTACTGAAGTGAAAATGAGGTTAAAGTGTACTGAGACAAGTACATGTAAACTGAAAGTAACCAATACGCACACCTAATCAACAAGCAAACTGAAATAAGCACATTACACAAACACAAAACAAACAGGTTCTAATGGCAGGGTAGCAGGGCTTGTTTCAGCTAGGGGCAAAGGCTTTTGAGCTCAAGATGAGCTTGGAAATGGCAAGCCTGTAAACTAAGCTTTCTATAATTCCAAAGAACAAACATGGGGGCCACTGATGCAACCTGTGAGACCCTTAGAACTTGGTCAGGTCAAACAGATGTGGTGGTGCAGGGGAGGTTCTTCCCCTGCAGGTCAGTTTAGGGGGCTGTGGGATGCACAGAAAAAATTGCAAAAATAAAGTGAAAGTGGGAATTCAAGGTTCAGCTGGAGGGGGGGGGGGGGGAAATAACTTGTGAAAATTTCAAAGCCTTAATCAAGACACAAAAATCAAAATAAATCGTGCAATTTTTGGAATTTCTGCCTAAGGCACTTTTTGACTTTTTTTTTATTTTAAGGCTTAGTTTGACTTATGTGACTTTTGACTGATCTAAGATCTTTTGACTGATCTAAGATGACTGAAAAGGATGTATTAAGCTAAAATAAGGCCACATTAAGCTAAAACAACAACTTATGTACTGCTATGGGGAATATTTGGTTCTAAATCCTACACAGTAAGCATGTAAGGAAGGTTTGTGGTGATTTTGACTTTCTTTACAAATGACTATCTGATTTTATGGTTCAAACATCCTAATGTACACTAAAGAAGCATGTGACATCAAATAACAACAACAATAATACACTAGATCACAGAGTGTTCAGTTAATCCAAACACTCCCTATAAAAGCTATTTTGAAGATTTTTGCAACTAATGGGTGATTTAAGCCCTGGAACTAATTTCTTGTTACTATTGATGATTAAGGGACCTGAAATAAGTACAGAAACCTAGGCCAAAACCACAAACACCTAAAATACTAAAATAAGCTAATTTAGGCAGTTGAATGAGAAATTTTGAACACAAATGATTTTTAATGAACAAGCACCATTTCTAACACACTACACTGACCAATCCTACCTACTAATCAGTAATAAGCACAAATAAGCATGTGATAAGCAATGGCACAGTGAAAAATTGAAAATGAGAGATAAGGCTTACAAAGGCTTTCTGTGAGATCAAGAACCAAGGACCATGGTACAACACCTAACCTAACACCTCCCTGAGGTTGCTAAACCAAAGCCTTCCATTCCTCTTGTTTCAGGTCTTCTTCATCACTGAAAACTGATTTTTTTTATTTTTTTAAAGCTATTTATTAAGTGTTTTTGAATATTTTTGATTATGAGTTTAAAAAAGTTCAAATGCCTTGAAAGCTTTAAAAAGCTTTCAAATAATCTTAACTGAGCTATAAATTAACAGAGAACAACAATTTAAAACAAAATTAAAGCTAAAAATGGATTTTCAATGTAAAAATTGGCAAACTGTGAAATTAAACTGAAAGCATGTGATTAAGTTTAGATAAAGTTTTTCTTACACTATAGCAACTGATTACAACATAATTTAATTAAAGATTACAACTGAAACGAGAATTTATACTAATACGAAATTTTACACTAAAACTACTCTATTCTACAGCTACTACTCTCTCCTTTCTACTTCTTTCTTCTTTATAGAAGACTTTTAGGGTTCACAGGAGTCCCTTTGTCAAATCCCACTAATTTTCTTGGCCGTTGGTTGCTTAAAATTGATCCCAGCCCTTGAATTTTCTTTTGGCGGGAAAAAGTCCTATTGGCAGTTGTGGTTTCTTGGAGGAAATTCAGGAGCATTTATCGTATCTTGGAGGGTTGTGGTGAGCTGGGGGACATGGAGTGGGTTTGGCTGAGGTACAAGAGGGGGGGTGGAGTATTGGTTGTGTTTGGCAGACAAGTTGGGAGGTAGAAGGAGGGAAAAGGTTTGGTCAAAGGGTTGGGTTGACCCTGGTGAATAAATAAACGGGGTGGAGGTTTTGTGGTTGGGCTGAGAAGTTGGGCCTGGTGGAGGGAAATGGGCTTGGGGGATTATTTGGTTTGGATTTGTTTTGGTATTTAAGGCTTAGGGTCCATTTGGTTTTGGTATTTAATAACAAGGACCAAAAATGTAATTATCCAAAAGTTTGGGGCCTGATTTGGCAAGTTTCCAATTTTATCTAAAGTGTATAAATTGCCAAATATGAATAGTACACGGCCCATAAATATAAATTTCCATTTTTTCATGTCTAGGGACTATTTTTGCCATTTTGGAAACTTGAGGGGATCAATTATGTAAATCCTTCAAACTTTCATTCCAAGGACCATTTTTGAAAACTTTTGATTTCCTAGGACCACAATTGACTTTTTATCCAAAAATATTTCACTAGGGACCAAAACTGCCAAGTTTCAAAGTACAGGGACCAAACTTGTAAAATTCTCAAAACTTTTGAAAATTTTCACCAAAGGACTAAATATGATAATTTATGATTTCAAAAGGACCTTTGGTGACTTTTCTTTTAAAATAAGTGCTTAGAGACTATTTTTGCTAATTTTTGAAAGTTGGGGGACTGAAACTGCCAATTATGCAAACTTTGACCGTTTTTCAACTGTTTTCACTCATTTTGCATCTAAAACATATAAAACACAATCTTTGGGATATTTTCAGTATTTTGATGCCTTTTTGAGTGTTTTTAAATGTTTTGCAGCTCAGATTTGACAAAAAATGATGAGTGTTTGAGCACTCATCAATCCCCCACACTAAAATATTGCTAGTCCCTAGCAATCTTTTGAGAAAACTTAATGGATTTGAATCTCTTTACCAAAAGCCATTACTTCTGGAGTAGCCAATTGTTTCAGTTCAAGTAAGAATTATGGTGCACTGATAACCATGTGATTTTGAGCAAACCACCAGCTGCCAACGGTTTTGATTTGTCTTTACCAGAAGCCGTTTGCTTCTGGACTAGCCAACTCTTGATGGAATTATCATCATCTTGGTGAGTTGATTACCAATTATGGTTTTCCACTGCCTTTACCACAAGCCATAATCTTGCGGGCTAGCCAACTCTTTCACTTTTTAGGATATGGCGAGTTGAGATACCATACAATTTTGGGCAAATTGTAAGCCATAAACGGATTTGAGTTATCTTTACCAAGAGCCGTTTGCTCCTGGATTAGCCAATCCCTTTGTCGGTTAGATATGGCGGACTGATAACAACAAAACTTTTTGAAATAAAGTAAAAAAGTTTTTGAAAATTTTGGCAAAAAACGGGGGTACTAGCAGATATAGTGTGATAAAATTCGCTAGAATTCAGCCCCCCCCCCCCCCACCCGCACACACTTAGAATTGAATATTGTCCTCAATATTCAAAGTCCCGGCTATTATGTCGACTCTTTGAACGTAAAAGGGCAGCATTACAAGCTAAATGTGGAAATACCATTTTTCACTTTATTCCTATATATACGTTTTTTTTTTTTTTTTTTTTTTTTTTTTTTTTTTTTTTTTTTTTTTTAGATATATATACATGGTAACAACGGCAGGGGTAACGCCCCCACACTTAGGGTGAAAACCCCATATACATGCTACTGTTTTTGTTTACCGAGTCGCTAGCTTGACTCGACTCCGAATTCATTTGTCCTTGGGGAAGCAAGATGTGGAAGAAATAATCTCCATCGGACTTTCATTCAAGATGTTTGGACAAATATTTGAAGCACGTGATTTAATTTATTTGATCAAATATTACCCTAAATCGTTCCTTTTGTGATTTTAGGTACTTTTCGAGTGAATTCTGGAAAAGAAAGCATTTTGGACATTTTTGGAGCATAAAAGTGAAGAAAACGGCAAAGTCTTCATTTTCCTTGCTGGGAACAGTACCTGACGGCGTCACAAGCTTCTTCATGAGGGCGTCAAGAGTAATACAAGAGGTAGAAGTGGATAAAGTCCGTGACGGTCCAGAAAGTTTTGTGCATTGGAGATGACGGCGTCACACAAGGCCGTCATGTGTAAAATTAAAGAGTGATGGCCTAGAAAATTTCCTGAAGGCGTCACGTAGGCCGTCACGTAGAAAATTTCTTGAAGGCGGAGTAGCTGATATTGTTTTTGTCATAACTTTTGCATACGAACTCGGATTTAGATGATTCAAAAGCCCACGCAAAGAGGACGAAGAGATCTACAATTTGGTGAAGAAAAGTTGGTTGTGACGCCATCATGATTGGTCTGACGCCGTCATGATCGGGCCGACAGAAAATCAGCCTATAAATATAACATCATAACTTCACTTTTTGTAAGCCCTAAACCCTAAGGTCGATTCCTGGGTTTAGGTACGTGTTTTTCCAGCAACTTAGAGGGTTTCAATCACTCCATAAACATCATGTATTGGTTTGTTGATTCTATATTAATTATCTTTTCCATTATCATTGTTGATTGCTCTTCTTTGATGATGTTTTGCTAATTCACCTTGTGTCTACTTATGATTGTGTGAAACTTGTATATAATTGATTAGATCTTATTGATTCCTTGTTGATGTTTGTGTCTATCTTCATCAATTAGGGTGTGACACTTCGATAGGTCTAGTTGATTTAACTTATAATTCTTGATTCCTATTGTCTCTTGTTTGGTTGATTGTATTCGATGTTAGGCTTAAGAAAACTGGCAGACTTTCATAAGGTAACATGCTTGAACATCTTAAGAAACATGAACCAATGCGTACTAGGTTATTATGGTTGTATTTAATGCAGGAGCGAATTCTAATGATCCCATGTAAGGAGCTTCTTGCAGGCTCGACATAGGAGTGAAGTAGGAGCTTATAGAGTTGGGGAAGTACGTACGCCACCCCACGAATGGTATTAAGGAATACAACCCGTCAATTAAAACAAGGTGTGACAATTCAATAGGTAGAATTGGATAGCTAGCAAGGAGTAACATATCATGGGTAGACATGCTTCACATCCCTTGTAGAACCTTAGTTTAGTTTTCTTGCACATTAGTTTAATTAGTAGCTTTTGGGTTAGTTGATTAGCAACTAATTCCGCCCCTCCTTCTAATACCCGAGATTTTTACCTGCTTTTCATAAAATATAAAAACATAAAAAGAATCATCCTTCACCTTTAGACCTAGTTAGATTAATTTCAATCCTAACGACACTATTCCTGAGTTGAACGATCAATCCCCCCGTATTTGTCACTATACTATACTACAACGATCAGGTACACTGCCTAGTGGGGGTTGTAAGCTTCTCGAGATCCCTCGAGAGGTATAACCTGGTACAATTCCCACGCATCAAGTTTTTGGCGCCGTTGCCGGGGAATAGTTATTGTCTAGGTTAGAATTTCTTTTTATTAGGTCTACTTGCTAGATTCCTTTCTAGTAAGACTTTATTTTTATTTTTAGGTTTTCTCTAGTCTATCTATTTCTTCGTGTCTTTGTTCATAACTTTTACCATCCGACATCATGGAAAGTGGT
This sequence comes from Artemisia argyi, assembly GCA_030686995.1. Lineage (NCBI taxonomy): Eukaryota > Viridiplantae > Streptophyta > Magnoliopsida > Asterales > Asteraceae > Artemisia > Artemisia argyi. The sequence goes on along the minus strand of CM060695.1, from coordinate 144,310,517 downwards.
AACATCTTTCAACCCATCAACCCACCACAACAAAACCACCAACAAAACCCACCACTAGCAAAACCAACCTCTTAGGCCCCGAACCCTAGGAGAGTATTCCCGACCTAGCCACCAAGGCTATCGAAACACTATTGAGCTTGCCCAAGGAGCCAATGTGTCCCCCTTGCGATCCAACACCATCCGGTTGGTGCAAAGCGGATGTGCATTCCATGGACTTCGTTCCGAAGATCCTAATCAACATCTCAAGGACTTCCTTAAAATCGTAGATTCTATAGACCTTGATGTTACAACTAGAGAGTCGACCCGATTACGCCTATTCCAATTCTCTCTACGTGATCAAGCTAGTCAATGGCTTGAACGTTTACCCGCAGGATCCATCACCTCATGGGATGATCTCACCACTCGTTTCCTTGCTCAATTTTTCCCACCGGGGAGAACTACTAAGCTTAGAAATGATATCTTGATGTTCCAACAACGTCAAGGTGAAACTCTATGTGAAGCATGGACTCGTTTCAAGGACTTACTCTAAAAAGTCCCACATCATGGCATAGATCTTTGGCTCTAAGTCCAAATCTTCTATGACCATATCGATCTCTCCACAAGGCGAACCATTGACCAATCGGCCGGTGGTAAGCTAGGTGATCTAAGTGCGGAAGAATCATGGGAACTCATAGAAGATCTTGCTCTCTATGACAACGAAAGTTGGAATGATCCTCGTGATTTGAACAAAACGGTCAAGGCAATATCTTTGCCTTCGAACAATTCTAGCACTCCCGACCGTAGGATCATGGAACTTGAGGACCAAGTCAAGTTTCTCATGAAATCTTACGAAGCTCCTAAGCCTTCAAGCCAAGTGCACAAAATCACTTCTTCATTCGAATTATGTAGTGGTCCCCATGACACTCGTGATTGCGTGGAACTCCTCGGAACAGCTTTTGCGGACTACACATCCTCGCGTACCGACGAAGCAGGAGATAAGAGGTACACTTTCAGACCCGAGCCAAACCCTTACTGTGATTCCTACAACCCTTCTTGGAAAAATCACCCGAACCTTAGGTGGAAACAAAACCAAAACAATTCTTCCAATCCGCCTAATCGTTACCAACCAAACGGTCCACCCTCCAACCGTAATTTCAACAACAATCCTTCTAATAACTATGGTAGTACCAACAATCTTGAAGGATTTATGTCCAAGTTTATGGCATCTCAAGAAGCTTGCATATCTAAGTTTGAAGCCGATTTCAAACAAAAGCAAAGCGGGATGACGACCAAAATTGACACATTGTTGAAAGTTCTCAATGACCGAGAAATGGGAGCACTCCCAAGCGACACGGTCAAGAACCCGAAACTAAACGTTAATTCCATATCATCAGTTTCTTCACCCACTTCTTGTCCGCAATACTACTCAGTTAAATCAATGAGCACGTGTTTCAAGCAAAACCAAATTCTTCAAAAGGACCAATCAAATGAAACACCCGATATCAAACCGGTCAAAAGCATAGTTGAAACACCTCCTACGCAAGACCTTGACGATGAATTCAAGGAGCATCACCTTGAATGCCCCGTCATTGATGTCTTAGCTCGTGCTCCCTACTATAGTGCCCTCCTAGAAAAATATAAAACTAGGTAAAAATGGGACCGCCTTCGTTCAAAACAAGTTGCCTAAAAAGCTTGATGATTCGGGTATATTTGTTTTGCCTTGTAAGATAGGAAAATCCGAAGCTTTCGACACACTAGCCGATTTAGGGTCAAGCCTCAACTTGATTCCCTTATCCCTTTTCACCACTCTCAAGCTAGGAAAGTTAGAGGAGACGGAGGTATTAATTGGTCTAGCGGATGGGAGTATTGCCCACCCGGTTGGGATGATCAAGGATGTAGTTGTTCACGTAGGGAAATTAACTATTTTAGCGGATTTTCACATCCTAGATATGGTTAGTGATACTACATGCCCTTTATTAGTAAGAAGAGGATTTTTAGCAACCGCTAGGGCCATGATAGATTGTAAGGAGTCTAAGATAGCGGTAGGTGAGGGCGATACTTGGTCGGTATATGATGTTAAGAAACATAGGTACGATTATGAGGATGAACCGACACCACATTGGGTAGAGATGAATAGGAGGCCATCTAGATATGGACCTTGGATAGAAAAAAACTTTATAGGACCTCAACGCCCATTCTATCTAGAAAAAGATTTCATCGATAAAACACATTCGGTGGAACAACTTATAGCTAGAGATGAAGAGCTAGACCCTTTTGAGAACCCCCTAGTCTTTAGGAAAATGATTGAGTTCTTGAGCGTAATGCCTATTAACATAGAAATGAACAAGGGGAAAAGAGAGGGGGATAAGTGTAGATGGAGATGGGACAAGCCACCTAAGGAAGGTGACGGATCCTGGCATATGAAGATGACTTTGTATGATCCGGATGGAGAAAAGTTTGAAAGGTCATACCGTACTAAGAAAACCGATAGGAAGTTGAAACCTAAGTTTGATCCCAAAGATATCCTCAACGAGGAACTCACCCATGTCACGTAATAACCCATGACCTTGAGTCTAGCTACAAGACGCGTAAATAAAGAAAAGCGCTTCTTGGGAGGCAACCCATGCTTTGTGTGATTTTTATTTGTTTGATTGTTAATTGTTTTCGTATGCATGGTTTATTTTTATCGTTGGTAGATCATGTTTCAAAACTAAAATGGTGAAAATACTTTATTTTGTCGTTTGGCATAGGCTTAACTTCATCCAAAGGTATTTCGCAAAAGATAAGTGTAAGGGGAAACCCCAAATATGTTTTTAAGAAACGAAATTGATCATGATTCTCCACAATATCAAATGAACATGTATATTCGTATTTGTTAGAGTCAAATGCTTGTATCGAGTCATAAAGATGTTTTGCAGGATTTTTCAGGAAGTAGGACATAAGTTTTTCCAGAAATTTTCTGGAAACTTAACATAAAGATTTCTGCAGGTCACTTCTGATGGCGCCAGGAAGAAATTCCTGACGGCTTCATGTGTAAAATTCTGGAAATTTTGCTAGTTTTGTTTTTCTAACGGAGTCTTAAAGTTTTTGTTAATTCTTTAGTTTTATAAACTCCAGGAAATCTGCAAACATTCATTCCACAAGCATTATATCTTACTTTGTTTTCTAGGATTTGTTAGTATATATAGATTGCCGCCGATTTTACGCGAGGTTGCCTTGTTTGTTTTCTCAGCTTTAACAGGTTATGTATGACAAGAAGATGATTTATATTCTGGAAGGGAAGCTTTGATTGTTCATTTTCTTGGAGGAAGATCTAACCTTGTTACCATACTATCCAGACCGAGCGAATCAGGGGAGTATTTGATTTCATTCTTTTACCTATTTTACTTTTACATTCTTTAATTGAACATTGGGGACAATGTTCATCCTAAGTGTAAGGGGAGGGTAAATGATGATACCTTATAGGATACTATTGCACTTGAGTTTGTTTGTTGATGGTAGGTATGTAATAAAACTATGAGAATACTTGTTAGTGTAATTTTAGCGCCAAATTTAAAATTTTTTACAACATTTAGGAGTGAAACTTTAGCCTTAGCAAGCGTCTCATGGATAGGAGTCGTATGACTAGTACGAAACCGTACTATTCAGAAAAATTTTCCACCCAAATACGTGAGGTTCGCCTTTAGATTTGATAGGAAAAGCATTTACTATTAGTGCTTATGAGTGTACCGGTAGCATTTAGATTCTAGAACTTGCGTTAGTGATGCATCCCGAGACCGCTAGTGAGACTACATTCGTGTAGTAGGATTTACTACATGATAAAAGGCATTAGGATCACCCTTGTGTTAAACCTGTATCATAATTACTTGACCATTTAAGTCATATTACTTGTCTAGTTAAGTCAATTAATTTTTCTCACACCCTTAGCGTTGTACTCATTTTTAGTACACGAAACCCCTAGTACACCCCTCCGAGCCTATCTTTCGTTTCTAACTTTAAGCATCTTACTTAAAGGAAGAATTTGTTACACCCCACTTAAATGTACACCCAAATCGCCTTAGCCTTCCGTGTATGCACTCATCTTTAGTGCATTATTATTACATGTTTAAACCCTTAGTTAATTATCTAATTGATTACATGGTTGCTAAGTCGAGTCATATCCTTGTACATATTGTTTTGGGACGATTGAGACTCATGGGTAAAGTACTTGTGTTATGGAGTAATGGGGAAGAACATCATATTATTACCCCCATATGTGCGTTAATCTTTAAAGTACTCCAAGTGTTTTGATTATCTTAATTCGAGTCATTAGATTAGTTTATTGTAAAGTATATAAAAATTCAAGCGTAAGGGGAATGTTCATTCCCTATGATGTATTATTTTGGATGGTAGGGTAAGAGTGTATGCAAAAAAAAAAAAAAAAAAAAAAAAAAAAAAGGATAAAAAATAGAAAAAAAAAGAAAAGAGAAAAAAAAAACATACGGACTACCATCCCGTTTCATTCTATGTTTATTTTATGTTTTTGTTATTTTTTATTTATTAGCTTAAGTCGAGTCTGGTCTTGGCTTAGCAACGCCATATTGTACATGTAATTAACCAAGATGATTAACTCGCCACCAGTAAAGATTGCCTTTATCCAACAAAACCGTGTTTTCCATATCCCTACACCTAACGTTATAACCCTTTAAAAGACCTCTTTGATAGTTTATCCTAGGTGCTTACGCCTTGTGGTGGAGGTTTGATCCTTTCCCAAGCCTACGGTAATCTATTTTGTTATGACAGGTAGTGAGAGATGTTTTCCATTTCCCTATTGTGATATATATTTTATTACACCCGAGAGATGTGAGTATCTAAATACTATTTGTGAGGTGCTAGTGTATGACCTCCGTGCTTGTCTTTGGTCTTTAGTGGAACGATTATTTGTTGTAATTACTTTTATATTAGTGTTAAATGACCCATAACTTGTATTTTGATTAGAATAAAAGCGCATTTGCTTGAGGACAAGAAAATCTCAAGTGTAAGGGTATATGATGAGGCGAAAAATGATCCATTTTTAGGGGGTCATTTAAGCCCGGAATTGAATTTATTTGATCAAATATTGCCCTAAATCGCTCCTTTTGTGATTTTAGGTACTTTTGGAGTGAATTCAGGAAAAGGAAGCATTTTGGACGTTTTTGGAGCATAAAAGTGAAGAAAACGACAAAGTCTTAATTTTCCTTGCTGGGAACAGTACCTGACGGCGTCACAAGCTTCTTCATGACGGCGTCAAGAGTAATACAAGAGGTGGAAGTGGATAAAGTCCGTGACGGTCAAGAAAGTTTTGTGCATTGGAGATGACGGCGTCACCCAAGGCCGTCATGTGTAAAATTAAAGAGTGATGGCCTAGAAAATTTCCTGAAGGCGTCACGTAGGCCGTCACGTGTTAACTTGTCAAAACTTGCGCGCGGAGTAGCTGATATTGTTTTGGTCATAACTTTTGCATACGAACTCGGATTTAGGTGATTCAAAAGCCCACACGAAGAGGACGAAGAGATCTACAATAGGTAGAATTGGATAGCTAGCAAGGACTAACATATCATGGGTAGACATGCTTCACATCCCTTGTAGAACCTTAGTTTAGTTTTCTTGCACATTAGTTTAATTAGTAGCTTTTGGGTTAGTTGATTAGCAACTAATTCCGCCCCTCCTTCCAATACCCGAGATTTTTACCTGCTTTTCATAAAATATAAAAACATAAAAAGAATCATCCTTCACCTTTAGACCTAGTTAGATTAATTTCAATCCTAACGACAGTATTCCTGAGTTGAACGATCAATCCCCCGGTACTTGTCACTATACTATACTACGATGATCAGATACACTGCCTGGAGGGGGTTGTAAGCTTCTCGAGATCCCTCGAGAGGTAAAACCTGGTGCAATTCCCACGCATCAGGACTATTAGGATAAGAAGTGAGTGACTGATCATGATAAAGGAGACTTTTAATTTCTCCAAGATCGGCTTCAAAGTCAAAGAGATCATCGTCACTTCCCGTTGGAAATGGATTGATGTGAGTGAGTTCATCGGCGAACTCCTCAAGAAGATGATCAGCATCAGAATGTGGAACTGATGCCTCAACACACTCGATGTCTCCATAAGATGCACAATCTTCGCTACAATTGGAGAAAGTCTCAAATTGATCTTTTGGACACTCAAGAGGGGAAGGTAAATCACACATATGATCAAAAGTTCCCTGTGACTCTCCTGGGATTGGGACAAGGTTCTCAACACTAGACTTTATGAATTCATCCGATTCCTTTTCAGGAACAGTGCTAAGATGCTCGTCCCCCATGTTCAAAGAGTGAGTGTGAACTTCGGGTGTGATATCAATAGACTGAGGGAGATGAGAGGAGCTAGCATTCATGGATTGTAAAAGTTCCATTTGATCTTCTGCTAGTAATTTTTCCGTCACATTATTTTCTCCCTGCTTTTCCATGGAAGGAATCACAACTTGTTAATACAAATATCGCCTAAAAACGTTATTTATATTTTACGATCTTTGCTATGTTTTGTTAACAACAAAATGTAAACTTTAGTTTCTAAGTAAAACATAATCTTAGTTTTAAAGACTTGCATAAACTAGACTTTTGCTGCATTTTACATTTCATAAAACACAACACTTTTTAATTCTTAAAATAGAAATGTCACATCACATTTATGGCAAGTTTTGTCAATATACATTTATAGAAAGTGTGTTTGACTAACTTTGTGTTTGCTTGCAAGTTATGTGTTTGACTAGGGGTAATGAGATGTGACATTGTTTGGTTTACAATGTGTAATGAGATGTGACATTGTTTGGTTTGCAAGATTTATTGCAAAACCAACTGCAAGCCCGGCGGAACCCTGGGGGTACACGGGCGGAACCCATCTGAGGGTTCTGCCATATCCGCCAGGCCTGCAGAAGGCTTTGCTATAAATACCAAGCCACAAGTTGATTTTTGGCTTATCACTCTACATCATATTTACACACATTCATTCATTCTTTCATCTAACCCTTTAACATTTCATATGTGAAGTTTCTTTTTGTAGCAAAGAGATTCACGAGTTCATTAAAAGTAACAAGTATTCAACACAATGTTGCAAGACTTGTTAGCTTAGCATTGTGTAGACTTGTGTAGTTTACACTTCATTTGATTGTGTATTTTCAGTAGTGATCGGTTAGTATTTTAGTCCTCAAAATACAAAGTGTATCGGGAGTAGTTGTACCCTTGTAAAAGAACTAACGGAAGTGGTTGTACTCTTGGTAAAGAACTCGACATCTAGCTTAGTGTCGGTAAAAGTATAAGCGACGTGTAAGGTTTTTTCCGCCGGTGAAAGGAGCTTGTTGACTAGTGAAAGAAACTCTCGAGTTGGATACTCGGGGCGTGGACGTAGGGCAAGGAAAAAGAGTCCTTGTAGCCGAACCACGATAAATACTCGTGTTGTGGTTTGATCGTTTCTTTCATTTACTTGCATGTTATATATTGTGTTTGTGTTTATATCTTTGATCAAACGGAAAGTTTCAAAGCTAACTAAACAAGTTAAAAAGATTTTAAACGGTAAACTATTCAACACCCCTTCTAGTTTTCCACAATTGGCATCAAGAGCTACGTTACTCAAGCATTTAAAATATATTGTGTTTTAAAACTTGAAACGATCCATGGATTTTGAAAATTACAAAGAAGGGCAATCTATGTAAAGACCACCACTCTTTGAAGCAAATGGTTTTATATATTGGAAAAACCATTTTGAAACTTAAGTGAAATCTAAGGATATAGATTTATGGTATATAATCATTGATGGTGATAACGTAGTTACTAACATTAAAGATGATGATCAAAAGAAATTGATTGGTAAAAATAATGAAGCTAAAATGATGCTTTACAATGCTTTGCCTAAGAAAGAATATGAAAGAGTCTTTATGTGTAAAACTGCCAAAGATATTTGGCAATCTTTAATTGTCACTCATCAAGGAAACTCACAAGTTAAAGATAACAAAATTGATCTTCTTGTTCAACAATATGAACAATTTGTTATTTCCGAAGATGAGATTATTGATAATGCTTTTGGTAGGTTTAACACTATTATTACTTCACTTAAAGCACTTTTATGAATCTTTTTGTAGTAAGAACTTTCTCAGGAAATTTCTTAGAGCACTCCATCCGAAGTGGAGAGCAAAAGTGACGGCAATTGAAGAATCCAAAGATCTTTCAAGCATGTCACTTGATGAGCTAATTGGAAACCTCAAAGTTCATGAAATGGTAATGGAAAAAGATTCGGAACTAGTTAGAGGCAAGAAAGAAAAAGTTAAGTCCATTGCCTTGAAAGCTAGAGTCCAATCAAGTGATGATGAAGAATCTACTTTGGATAGTGATGATGAGGAATATGCTATGGCCGTTAGAGACTTCAAGAAGTTCTTTCGTAGAAGAGGGAAGTTTGTAAGGCAACCTAAAGATGACAAGAAAACTTTCCTAAAAGATCGTGATGATAGGAAAGGAAAGGTTGAAAGAAAATGCTATAGGTATGGAGACACAAGTCATCTTGTAGGAGAATGTCCAAAACCACCCAAGAGCAAACCTCAACAAGCTTTTGTGGGTGGTGCTTGGAGTGACTATGAAGGAGATGAAGATGAGCCAAAGAATGATGATATTGCTCTCATGGCTCACAACTCAAATGAGGTACTCTCCGACTCATCTTACTCCTCTATTGATGATGACACCTTACAAAACGAATATAACAAACTTTGTGAATTGAGTTTAAAAATCATAAACAAAAATAAAATTTTGAAAACTAAAAAGGAGTTTTTAGAAAATGAAGTTTATGAGTTGAAAGAAAAAGCCAAGAGATTAGAAAAGAGTAAAGGTATTGACACATCATGCAAATCATGTGAAGAACTTAAACTAGAAGTTGAGAAACTTAAAATTACTCAAAATGATCTAATAAAACAAACCACAAAGTTTAAGAAGTTCGATAAGAGCATTTCTTGTGCGGATGAAATTATGAAACTTCAAAAGTCACCCTTTGATAAAACATGACTAGGATTTACGAAAATAGAAACTTCAAAAGGTCAAATGAAACAAGAAAAGAATGCACAAGAAACTAACAAAACTGCTACAGCAGCCTGCGGATCAGACAGAACCCAATCCAGGGTTCCGCCCGTTGGACCCGAAGGTTCCACCAGGTCTGCTGCAGCAGTAACACCATCTACATCGGATCGTTCAAAATTTGTTAAAGTTACGTATAAAAATGGAACAAAACCTGCTTTTAAAACTGGAGTAGGACTTAGTAAAAACGAATTTAGAGCTAAGACTACTCAACCAAGACCTAAGACTCCAATTCCCAAACGCCCCTTTCCAAAGAGCAACTTCAATGCTCGACCAAACTACCAACATGTTTGGAACCAAAACACTCCTAGACATTACCAAACTCCAAATTACATGTCATGGAACCCTTATGTTCTATTGTCATACTTGGAACAAGTTAATGGTATGCTTAACCAAAATGGACCCATGAGAAATTGGGGACCAAATGTTTGAGTGTTTTTCATAAAATAGGTGTGCCTCAAAGTTTGTTTGGAACCGGATGAATAGATTAAAGATAGCGGTTGTTCAAGGCACATGACGGGTAACAAAAGCCTCTTCACTACTTATCACAAATGTGACGGAGGTAATGTTACGTTTGGTAGTAAAGCTAAGAGCAAAATCATCAGAAAAGGTACAATCTCTCATGACTCCCTTTTTATAGATGATGTAGCTCATGTTGATAACTTAGGTTTTAATCTCCTTAGTATTAGTCAACTTTGTCGTAATAAGTATAATGTCCTTTTTAGTGAAAACGGAAGTAAAATACTCAAAGATGGTATAACCATAGCCAAAGGTGTCCTTAAGAACAACATATACGTCATGAAGATGGATCCAACATCTAGAGACAAACTTTGTCTTACCTCATTTGATGAATCTTCAACTTTATGGCATAGACGTTTAGAACATGCTAACATGAGACTAATCCAAAACCTCTCCTCCAAAGACTTAGTTCGAAACCTACCTAAGTTGAAATATGACCAACACTTTTGTGATGCTTGCAAAGTCGGTAAACAAGTCCATAGTAGCCATAAGGCTAAAAACTTGGTTTCTACATCTAGGTGTCTAGAACTTTTGCATATGGATTTATTTGGTCCATCCGCTATACAAAGTTATGGAGGTAACTTCTACACTTTGGTCATAGTTGATGATTACTCAAGATATACTTGGACAAAATTTTTGAAAAGTAAAAATGAAGCTTTTGATAAATTTGAGATTCTAAGTAAGAAAATTCAAAATCAAGTAGGGTCTAATATTGTGTCTATTAGAACGGATCACGGTCGTGAATTTGATAATGAATTTCAATTTGGAAACTTTTGTGATGTTAATGGTATTACTCATAACTTTTCGGCTCCACGTATTTCTCAATCTAATGGTGTAGTAGAACGTAAAAACCGGACATTGCAAGAGATGAGTAGAACAATGCTTAATGAACAAAACATTCCACAAAAGTTTTGGTGTAATGCCGTTGACACATCAACGTACATTTTAAATCGAGTCTTAATTAGACCATTTTTGAATAAAACTCCTTATGAACTATATAAAGGTAAAAAGCCTACATTAGGATACTTTAGAGTGTTTGGGAGTAAATGTTTCATTCTTAACACCAAGGATTATCTAACCAAATTTGACCCAAAGTCTTATGAAGGTGTATTTCTTGGATATTCACAAAATAGTAAAGCTTACATTGTTTTGAACAAAGAAACCTTAAGAGTCAAGGAATCGTTGAACGTAACATTTGACGAGAGTCCACCTCCCTCTAAGACATCACCTTTGGTAGATGATGACTTAGTTGAAAGCCAAGTAATAGAAAGTCAAGAAATTTTAGGTAATGACAAGGAAGATGAACTATTAAACAAAGAACTTGTCAATGTATAAGAATCTAAAAGTCATCCATTAGATGGTGTTGATTGGCTCTAAACGGTCAACCTAAATTGACTAGGTGATGGTCAACTAGGTCAAACAGTCTAGAGTCAATGCTTCGCGGAATATAGTGTTTCCCCGGGTCGTTATGTCCCAACGAGGTGTGGATGGTATTCAAAAGGGTTTGTGATCGGGTGAATTTGGACAGAAAGGGGTTTGTGATGGTTTAAACTAAGGAATATAAGAAGAAATAGCTTAAATAAGCTATATGAGTGATTACGTGAAAACTAGATACTTAGAAACGCTTAAAATCTAAAAACGCGTACGTTTACATTTAAAATAACGTAAACGTACAAAATAAAAAGTAAAAACTGAAATCTGGAAACTCACAGGGGGTGAAAATGACTTTTTTACAAACTAAAGGATAAAAGAAAATTTTTAGAAAAAGAAAATAAATAATTTTTACACTATTTGATTATTTAATATTAATTAAATACTAATTAATACTAATTATTAATATTTAAATAACTTAAATACAATATAATATTATTTAAATACTAGAAAAATGAAAATTAAATTTCTAAAATTATAAAATAACTAAAAACTAATTTTAAAATTACAAATATGTCTTTTTGACTTTTTATGATTTTTCTATTAATTAATTACTAATTAATTATTAATTACCTAATTAAATTAATTAGAAATATTAAAAATACTAAAAAGGCTTAGAAAATTATGAAAATTTTTAAAAATCTAATTAACCATCACAGGAATCCTAGAAAAATATAAAAAGTTTGTTTTACAAGTTTTTACACTATTTTACTAATTATTATATTCAATATTAATTAATTACTAATTAAACTATTTAAATTATAAAAACTAGAATATGAACAGTAGAAATTCTAGAAAAATTCATAAAATTATATTATATTATATAAGATGTACGAAAAATATAAAAACTAGGTGTTACTTTATAAAAACTAATTTTACTATTTAATACTTAATTATTAGTTAATTATTAATAAAACTAATATTAAATCTAATAATTACTAAATGCAAAATAAAAATCTGAGAAAATTACTAAAATTACTTTAATATGAAAGGTAATTAATAAAAATATAAAAATGTAAGTTACTTAATAAAAATCTAAAAATGAAAATTAAAAAGTTAAATAAAATTAAATAGAAACTGTCACTTATAATTAAATTGTTTTTTCTGAATTTTTCTTTTACAAAACTATTTTAATACTAAAAACAACTAACTTTTACAAAAAACAACTTTTTTGGAAATAAAAAATAAGCACTGTGGATGCTTATTTGCACCACAATTGACTTTAGTTGACCAAATAAGGAAATAAGCTCAAATGAGCTTAAGTGGGACAAACAAAGGGTGATTCTGGTTCAAATGAGTTGTTGGGACATGATTGAGGCAAGAATAAATAGGTGGGACCACAGAATAAGCTATAAGCACTTAAATAAGCACTTTGAAACTTAGCTCAACTCAGAAAATGGGACAAAGATTTGGGCTGAATTCAGATGGGGTCCACAGGGTCTGAGGTCAAAAACTTTGGTCAAATCTTAAAGAGTACCAGGAGGGGGGTTGGATGAACCCAAAATTAGTGAACCACCAAAGGTGGTGGTGTGGGGGACTGATCTGTTGCACAGGGGAGTATACTCTCCATGCAGCCTACTTTGGAGGGCTGTGGGGGCCCACAGAAAAATTGCAAAAATGAAAGGAGGGTGGGATCTTGAAGATGAGGTATTGGACTACAAATCCTAAAAAGCACAGGGGTTGAATCCAACTACAAAATTCACAATAAATCCTTGGACTTTTGGAAAAATTGAAGAACATGCACTTTTGACTTTTTCATATGAACTCTCAAGTTGACTTTGATGAATTTATAAAGGTCCTAATTGATTTAATATGTTATAATAACACTAATGGAAGCTGAAATGGTCACAGTTAACAAAATCTAAGCTAAGATTAAAGGTTTGATAAGCCAAATTCCCAACAGTTAACAGATGATAAGGAATTGTGATGATTTTGACTATTTTGTGAACAAACATTAGGTTTTATTACTAAAATGAACTCAATGGACCTAATGGGAGTTACCACAGTTGACTATACCACAAGGAACAAGTTACACCTTAGTGCAATCACCTAATCCAAACACCCCTTAACTGAATTCTGTTTTGAGTTTTTGAAACAAATGGACAACTCAAGCCATGAAACTGATATGCAATGACCCAATCATGATATATTAAGCTAAAACAAGCATAAAAGCATAAACTTAATCCACTAAAACCAAGAATTCTAACTTAAGCTAAATTAGGCAGATTAATTAAGATTTTCAAACACAATAAGATCTAATAAACTTATATACAATATTTAGTTGTATGCTGACCTAAATTAAACCTAATAAGCTTTTAAAATAAAGATTAGCAGGAAATGAGCTTATCTACAGTAGAATAAAAAAAATGAGAGATTAGCTTACATTAATTTCCAATGCAGAGAACTGAGAAGCCAATGATCAACACACTACCTATCCCTCCCCTGAGGTTCTATACCATGAAAACATCTACTATAACCATGTTCCACACCTGCTTTCTTCATTTGGAATGATTTTTAAATTTTCCATTGTTTTTTTATGGATTTTTCAGGTTTTGCAAGATACTGATGCTAAGCTAAATTTAGTGCTTTCCAAACTTTGAAACAACTTACTAGTAACTTATTTGAGTTTAGTGAATCACGGAGATGAACTTTTAACAAACTTAAAACTAATAATGAAATTTTATGAAAAGTAAGCATAAATTGAATTTAGACTAGAAAATGAAATTGAAGACTGAATTGATGTTCCAATACACAGAAAATGTTGAAGTTATGAGTAAAAACTAAAACATACACTTGAAACTTAAATTACATTACATGTTATATTACCCTGCTAAACTAAGACTACTGCTACTCTCACTAACTAATAATTCATCCTCCCTTTTTCTTGACTTATAAGGCTTCCCCTAGCTATCTCTTTCTTTCCCAGATCTATTGTAGACCCTTGGATTTGTCAATTCAATCTCAGCCGTTTAAATGAATTTGGCACCAAAAAATGGTCAAGGTCAGTTGGGGTTGCTTGGAGGGATATGTGGGCAATAAATGGATATTGGAACTTTGTGGAGGCTAAGGGAACATGGAGTGGTGTGTTTTGCAGAGTTGGTGAAGGTGGGGGGGGGGGGGGGGGGTACACAGTGTTGCAGGCTCAAGTGGGAGTGAAGGAGGTGGTCAAAAGTTTGACATGGGGGGAGAATTATTAAAACGGGGTGGGTTGTTTGGTGTTTGGGCTTGTGAGTTGATTTGGGCCTGGGATTGTTTGGTGGATCAGGTTAGGTTTTTTGGGTGGATTTGTTTGTTGGGTAAATATATTACAAAAGGGTCCATTTGGTTTCAAGTTAAAAGTACAAGGACCAATTTGTAAATTCTGAAAATTGAGGGTGTGTTGTGGCATTCTTCTAAACTCTTCCTAAGGACTAAAATTGCCAAGCTTTGAATTCCCATGGGCCATAAATGCTATTTTTCAACTTTTGAAATTCCCGGGGACCATTTATGTCAATTTTCAAACTCCAGGGACCAAACATGTAACTTTTCAAAACTTTTCACCCATAGTCCATTTTTGATAGCTTTTGATTTTTCAAGGACCAAAAATGATTTTTCTTTCAAAAATATCCCACCAGGGACCAAATCTGCCAAAATCTGAAACTTCAGGGACTAAATTACAAATTTCCAAAACTTTTCCAATTTTTCACCAAAGGACAAAATACGACAACTTATGATTTCAAAGGGACCTTTGGTGACTTTTCTTTTAAAATATGTGCTCAGGGACTATTTTTGTCATTTTATGAAAGTTGGGGGACTGAAACTGCCAATTTTGCAAACTTTGTATATTTTCATCTGTTTTTACTCATTTTGCATCTAAAACATATAAAACACAATTTTGAAATATTTTCAGTATTTTGATGCATTTTTGAGTGTTTTTGTATGTTTTTGCAGTTCAGAATGACTAAAAAATGATGAGTGTTTAAGCACTCATCAGGTGTCATAGGCAACATTAACGAAAGAACACTAAGGTCAAAAGTTCAAAATGAAAGCAACTACTTTTGTTTCGTGTCAACCATTGATCCTAAAAAAATTAATGAAGCCATTAAAGATGAGTCTTGGGTAATTGCAATACAAGAAGAGTTAAACCAATTTGTTAGGAATGATGTATGGACATTAGTTCCTCAACCAAAGAGTCAAACTATAATTGGAACAAAATGGGTATTTCGTAATAAAATGGATGAAAACGGAATTGTGTCTAGAAACAAAGCTAGGCTAGTTGCACAAGGATATAACCAACAAGAAGGCATTGACTACGATGAAACTTTTGCTCTGGTTGCTAGGCTCGAGTCAATCAGAATCTTACTTGCATATGCATGTGCACACAATTTCAAACTCTTTCAAATGGACGTCAAAAGTGCATTTCTAAACAGAGTCATAAATGAAGAAGTGAATGTTGCTCAACCACCGGGCTTCATCGATTTTGAAAAACCAAATCATGTTTACAAACTTAAAAAGGCTCTTTACGGACTTAAGCAAGCTCCAAAAGCATGGTATGATCGACTTAAAACCTTCCTAGTTGACCATAAGTATACCATGGGCTTAGTTGATAATACTCTCTTCACTAAGAAGAAAGATTCACGTATTATCATAGTCCAAATCTATGTTGATGACATTATATTCGGTTCAACTTGTCAAGAATTATGTGTGGATTTCTCAAAAATCATGCATGATGAGTTTGAAATGAGTATGATGGGAGAACTCAACTTTTTCCTAGGACTCCAAATTAAACAACTAGAAGATGGTATCTTCTTTAACCAACCTAAATAGATTAAGGACATGCTTAAGAAATTTGGATTAGAAGATTCGAAACCAATCAAAACTCCCATGTCCACGGAAACTAAACTCACCAAGGATGAGGAAAGTGAATCCGTAGATAGCACTAAATATAGAGGTATGATTGGTAGTCTACTTTACCTAACGGCTAGTAGACCCTACATTATGTTTTAGTGTTTGTGTATGTGCTCATTTTCAAGAAGATCCTAAGACTACCCATCTCGAAGCCGTTAAAAGGATTTTTAGGTATATTAAGGGCACTACACATTTAGGTTTATGGTATCCCAAAGGAACGGGAATAGACACCATAGTGTATGCCGAATCGGATCATGCCGGTGACTATGTCGATAGAAAAAGTACAAGTGGTATTTGTACTTTTGTTGGACATTGTCTCACCTCATGGTTCTCTAAGCAAACGGCTCTTGCTATCTCAACAACGAAAGCCGAGTACGTTTCTGCCGGAAAGGCATGTCAACAAGCTCTTTGGATGAAGCAAGCTCTTGTCGACTACGGAATTCAACTCAACGACATCACAATTCTTTGTGACAACAAAGGTGTCATTGATCTTAGCAAAAACCCGGTTCAACATGCTCATACCAAACATATTGAAATCCGTCATCATTTCCTTCATGACAACGTTCGAAAAGGAAATATCTCAATTGAGAAAGTTTCTTCCGAAGACAACATAGCCGACATTCTCAAAAAACCCCTTAAACGTGAACCTTTTAACCTTCTTAGGCTAGGCTTAGGACTCATGGAACCTACGTTGTAGTTCTGGACATGAGACAAAAATCACAAAAATCAAAACAAATCCATAACTCTTTTTCTCAGCAGGGTCGGTGGAACCCTCAGACACAACGGACGGAACCCAACTCAGGGGTCCGCCGTGTCCGCCGACCTGCAGAATCAATATTTTTGTTTATATTAAACCCAACACCCATTATCTCATACCACCACTTCCAAACTGTTTCTATTCACTTTACCATCCATCCATACCTACGATTTCTTGGTCTTCCTTTCACTCACATTGCAAATCAATCATCATTGTAAGTATTCTAAACTTGATTACAATCCTGATCTGAGTCTAGGAATTATATTTTTTGCACAAAAACAAAAACTTGGGGTTATGCATTAACTTGAGAAAATCATGCATGAAATTAGGTGTTTAACAAAACTTATCATGTTCCCCATAGTTAGGAATTTCATTCTTACTAAGTGTAAACATGTTTGCTAAAACACCCCATGACAAATTTTTCCAAAAGTTTCTCACAAATAGGACAAATATTTTTTTCGTCTCACATTGAGAATACAAAATCAAAACGTTATGTTTAAATTATCACAAGCATAATGTCTCTTGAATACTAAAGGAAATACATAACCAATATGTATTTTCGGGTACCTTCAAACGAAGCTACATTGAACTAGGAGCGTTTGGGTTATCTCTAGTTTTATAACAAAACTTGCATTATAAAATGTTTTTGAAGCATCAAAATGAGTCAAGATAACCGCACCTCCACATTGTTTTCATATAGGCACACACTAGAACATCCACATTATAATAGTAGTTTACTTAAACTAAAATGTGAAATTTTGTTGTTCTAGGAATCATCATGCTTCCTCTAACCCACTAAGACCACAAGGACACCATTAAGTACCTACCAAAACACCACAAAATCAAAGACCTTACCCCAAACCAAGTCAATGTTTTCAAAGCCTTAGAAAAACACTATGTCCATGAGGGTAGAACCATTGACCCGTCCTTCCTAGAAGGCACAAACCTTTATGCCAAATTTGCCACAATCAACTTTGAGTGTCTTTTGGAAATCAACGAGCCTATTTGTCCTAGGTTCATTTTGGAATTCTATGCATCCGTCGTCCTCTCCACGGATGATTATGGTCAAATGTCTATCAACTTTAGGGCTAGTGGTCATCAATACTCCTTCACTCTTGAGGAGTTTGCTCAAATCCTAGGTGTCCCAAGCCGTGGTACTTGCATCTATTCTGACTTGCACTCCCTCTCAACTCTTGACAACCTCCATGACCGCATCCATCCTTATGACACACCTCTTGTGTCAAAAGATGTACTCCGTGACCACCTCTTTGTTAGGACAACCAACACTAGGAGAACCCGTTCGGGAAATGAGGTCGATAAGGACCTATATGGAATGGAAATGAATGAACTCAAGCCCCAATTCAAGAAATGTGAGGAAGTCCTTAGAGCAAATGTCATTAGCACCATAGGAAACCGAGATCATATCAACCTTTGCCTTTGCTACATGCTCTACTCTTTGTCCGTTAGGCAACCCTTCAATCTTGCCTACCACATGGCCAAGAGAATGGCCGACATTCCCGTGCATGGCACAACGGCTATGTCGTATGGAATGCTCTTGACCCGTCTCTTTAGGTTCATCTCACCTGTTCCACCAACTCCAAATGGTCTTCGCCTTGTGATACGTGGGAATCGCACCAGGCTTTACCTTTCAAGGGATCTTGAGAAGCTTACAACCCCCACCAGGCAGTGTACCTGATCGTTGTAGTATAGTATAGTGACAAGTACCGGGGGATTGATTGTTCAGCTAGGAATAGTGTCGCTAGGATTAGAAAACCTAAATACTAGTTCTAAAGATGAGGGATGATTATTTTTGTATTTTTATATTTTTTTAGAAAGCAAGTAAAAATCTCGGGTTTGAAGGATTTGGGAGGAATTAGTTGCTAGTCAACTAACCCAATACTAAAGATGCAATCAAAATAAAATACTAGAAATGAAAATAAACTAAATTAAACTAAGGTTGTGAGCAATAAGTAGAGAAATTGTGTTTACTTAGATATCACTACTCCCTAGATATCTTTTACACGTTAATTACTTGTTATAGTTGCGTGGATGACGGATTGTATTCCTTAATACCATTCATGGGGTGGCGCACTTAATTCCCCAATCCTATGAGTGCCTACTTCACTCCTATGTCGAGCCGGCTAAGAAGCTCCTAACATGGGATCATTAGAATTTACTCATGCATTAAATATAACCAATAAAACCTAGTGCACGTCAGTTCATGTTTCCTAAGACGTTCAAGCATGTTACCATTTGGAGATCTGCCAGTTTTCTTAAGCCTAACATCGAAATCATTCATCCAATACAATCATAAACAAGTAATCAACACATAATTAACATCTAGGTTTCATTAGATCTAAGCAAACACAAGATAGATCTAGCCTAGCATGATGGAATTAAGACAAGAACAAGATATAGACAACCAACACATAGACATATTGATTGAATTAAAAGAATACTTATCTCAATTACACATGAAAGGGTTCAAGGGCTGAAAACCCTTGAAAAACCTGAAAAATTCGTAATAGGTTCGGCCATAGGGTTTCTCCAAAACTTCTCTTTTTTTTTTTATGAATGAAAATTAGAAAACTATATATAGGAAATTGAGGCTGACGGCGTCAAGACCAAATAGGTGACGCCGTCATCTCACCGCCAAAATACTTCTCGGACTGCCTTAATCTTCATCTGACTCCGTCATGTGTTATGGTCTTCCAGGCCGTCACGTCTTTTACTCTTGACGCTCTACTTGTGACGCCTTCACGTTTGTACTGGACCGTCATGCAATTTACTCTTGACGCCGTCAGGATGTTGCTCTTGACGCCGTCACCTACTGTTCTCAGCAAGGAAAATTAAGACTTTGGCGTTTTCTTCACTTTTATGCTCCAAAAATGTCCGAATTACTTCCTTTTCCAGATTTCTCTCCCAAAGTACCTAAAATCACAAATGGAACGATTTAGGGCAATATTTGATCAAATAAATTCAATTCCGGGCTTAAATGACCCCCTAAAAGTGGTTCATTTTTCGCCTCATCATATACCCTTACACTTGAGATTTGCTTGTCCTCAAGCATATGCGCTTTTATTATAATCAAAATATAAGTTAGGGGTCATTTAACACTAATATAAAAGTAATTACAACAAATAATCGTTCCACTAAAGACCAATAGACAAGCACGGAGGTCATACACTAGCACCTCACAAATAGTGTTTAGATACTCACATCTCTCGGGTGTAATAAAATATAAATTACAATATGGAAATGGAAGATATCTCTCACTACCTGTCATAGCAAATAGATTACCATAGGCTTGGGAAAGGATCAAACCTCCACCACATGGCATAAGCACCTAGGATAAACTATCAAAGAGGTCTTTTAAAGGGTTGTAACGTTAGGTGTAGGGATATGAAATACACGGTTTTGTTGGATAAAGGAAGTTTTTACTGGTGGCGAGTTAACAATCTTGGTTAATTACATGTACAATATGGCGTTGCTAAGCCAAGACTAGACTCGACTTAAGCTAATAAATGAAAGATAACAAAAACATAAAATAAACATAGAATGAAAAGGGATGGTAGTCTGTATGTTTTTTCTCTTTTTCTTTTTCTATTTTTTTTTTCTTTTTCTTGATTTTTTCGATTTTTTATTTATTTTTTATTTTGCATACACTCTTACCCAACCATCCAAAATAATACATCATAGAGAATGAACATTTCCCTTACACTTGAATCTTTACATACTTTACAATAAACTAATCTAATGACTCGAATTAAGAAAATCAAAACACTTGGAGTACTTTTAAGATTAACGCACATACGGGGGCAATATATGATGTTCTTCCCCATTACTCCATAAATAAGTACTTTACCCATGAGTCCCAATCGTCCCAAAACAATATGTACAAGGATATGACTTGACTTAGCAACCATGTAATCAATTAGATAGTTAACTTAGGGTTTTACAAATAACAATAATGCACTAAAGATGGGCGCATACACGGAAGGCTAAGGCGATTTGGGTGTATATTTAAGTGGGGTGTAACAAATTCTTCCTTTAAGTAAAATGCTTAAAGTTAGAAACGAAAAGATAGGCTCGGAGGGGTGTACTAGGGGTTTCGTGTACTAAAAATGAGTACAACACTAAAGGTGTGGGAAAAATTAATTGACTTAACTAGCCAAGTAATATGACTTAAATGGTCAAGTAATCATGATACGGGTTTAACACAAGGGTGATCCTAATGCCTCTTATCATGTAGTAAATCCTACTACATGAATGTAGTCTCACTAGCGGTCTCGGGTTGCATCACTAACGCAAATTCTAGAATCTAAATGCTACCGGTAAACTCATAAGCACTAATAGTAAATGCTTTTCCTATCAAATCTAAAGGCGAACCTCACATATTTGGGTGGAAAATTTTTCTGAATATACGGTTATGTGCTAGTCATGCAATCTCCTATCCATGAGACGCTTGCTATGGCTAAAGTTTCACTCCTAAATGTTGTAAAAAATTGTAAATTTGGCGCTAAAATTGCACTAACAAGTATTTCTCATAGTTTTATTACACATCTACTATTAAACAAAACAAACTCAAGCGAAAGTGTACATGTAAGGTATCATCATTTTACCCTCCCCTTACACTTAGGATGAACATTGTCCCCAATGTTCAAGTAAAGAATGTAAAAGTGAAAAAGTAAAAAGAATGAAATCAAATACTCCCCTGATTCGCTCGGTATGGATAATAAGGTGGCCAGGTTAAATCTTCCTCCAAGAAAATGAACAATCAAAGCTTCCCTTCCAGAATATAAATCATCTTCTTGTCATATATAACCTGTAAATCTGAGAAAACAAACAAGGCAACCTCGCGTAAAATTGGCGGAAATCTGTATAAGTTATTAAATCCTGGAAAACAAAATAAGATATAATGCTTATGGAATGAAGTTTGCAGATTTCCTGGAGATTATAAAACTTAATAATTCACAAAAACTTTAAAACTCTGTTAGAAAAACAAAACCGATAAAATTTCCAGATTTTCACACGTGACGCCGTCAAGAGTAGTCTCGTGACGCCGTCAGAAGTGATCTGCAGAAATTCTTATGTTAAGTTTTTGGAAAATTTCTGGAAAAACTTGGTTCTACTTCCTGGAAAATCCTGCAAAACTTCATTATGACTCAATACAAGCATTTGACTCTAACAAATACGAATATACATGTTCATTTAATATTGTGGAGAATCATGATCGGTTTGTTTCTTAAAAACATATTTGGGGTTTCCCCTTACACTTATCTTTTGCAAAAATACTTTTAGGTGGAGTTAAGACTAGGCCAAAACAACAAAGTAAAGTATTTCCACTATTTAATTGAGAAACATGATCTACCAACAATAAAAATAAAGCATGCATACGGAAGCAAATAACAAACAAACAAACAAAATAAAATCACACAAAGCATGGGTTGCCTCCCAAGAAGCGCTTTTCTTTATTTACGAGTCTTGTAGCTAGACTCAAGGTTATGGGTTACTACGTGACCTCATCCTTTGAAATGATGTACCCCATGTAGTTGTGATCATTACTATTATGGTGATAGTGCCTTAACCTGTCGATACATGCAATCACCTCTCCACCTACTTCACTTCTCAGGTTAGCCATCCCATCTTGGTTCATGCTCTCAAGTATGAAAGGCCCATACCACCAAGGACTTGGTTTATCGGGTGGTATTGTTGTTTCCAAGTGTCTCAAGAGTACCAAGTTCCCTTCCTCAAATGGTACATGATTTTCTGCTGGTTGAGTATGTTTGAATTCGACCTGAACCTTATTGCTTTTGCTTCTTTCATATTTAGCCTCCTTATAGCTTTTGATTCTTGCGTCCCATGCAAGAATTTTATTCTGAACACGAATAGGTGTCGTGTCAATGTTGTTTTTGAGCTTTCTCCAACTCAAATTCTCATGCCCACTTCGCGGAGTCATGGGGAAGTTAATTTTTCTTTTTCCAGATTTAAGCTCAATCTTCCTGCCTTCATACTTAATGACAGCCCTAGCGGTGGCGAGGAATGGTGCCCCAAGGATTATTGACATGCATCCATCTCCCTTATCATCGATGATCATAAAATCAACGGGGTACATGAATCCTGCAACATTAACTAATACATCTTCTGCGATCCCTAGGGGGTATACGTACGAGTGTCCAGCTAGGGACAACCTAACACGAGTAGGGGCCGGCATTTTTGATGTTAGTTGAATGTAAATAGTTAGGGGCATAAGGTTTACCTCCGATCCTTGGTCGGCGAAAGCACTAAGATATTTCAAATCCCCGATGCTAGTTGGTATCTCAAAGTTCCCACACGCTATCTGCTTAGTAGCCACTTTTTGTACCAATAGCCTCTCGAATATTGATCCCCCAGGTAACGTATCATACTCATCTTTTACCTTTTCCTCTTTCTCAGAACCCTGTTTGGAAGTTTGGTTACGCCCGTCACCCTTAATCCAATTTGTTATGGTGTTTTCGTTTATATCATGTTTCAGGTAGTGACTCAAGGGTTGGGATTTTGGTGGCTTCTCTAAGGTCTGTTTAGTAGGGGCTTCTACCTTCTCGTTATCCTTGTGGACAATTGTGATGGAATTAACAAATTGGGTAGTGGGAGTGGCGCTTTCTTTCCTTAGTAGCATTCTTACGGGGGTTCTCTGGTTGGCATACTCCTCTAATAGACTCATCATCTCATTCATTTTCTCTTGCATCTCCTCTTTTTGCTTATAAACTGCTTCCTCGAATCTAGCAAGCCGATCTGAGTGAGTTACCATATATTCTCTCATCCTAGCTTCAAACTCCGAGCTAATCTCCTCGGGAGGGGAACAAGGTGGGGCATAGTTTTGAAAAGTCCCGATATTTTCTCTAGAGGGTGACTCTGATAATGGTGTTGAAGTCGGTTTCGAGCCAAAATTGACAGTAGCACGCCTAGGACTTAAAGGTCTCCTTTGCCTTTCCTCAAAATAGTCAACTTTTGCCTCGAGTTTGCATAGGAGTTCATCGAGGATTTCGGTGGTTCCTCCCGATGTTGAGACTGCATTGATGGCCGCTTTTATTGTATGATTAAACTCCCACATCTCTTGATTATCGGCGGCGAGCTCCTCAATAATTTCCCAGGACTCCTCGGCGTTCTTATCACGCAGTTTACCTCCCGCGGCCCTATCCATTGTGCGTTTAGTGTGATAGTCAACATGGTCGTAGAAAATCTGGACTAATAACCAAAGGTTTATACCATGATGAGGGACCTTATGGAGGAGAACCTTAAAACGGGCCCATGCTTCGTAGAAAGTTTCACCTTGATGTTGTTCAAACATCAAAATGTCATTTCTAAGCATTGCAGTCTTCCCCGGTGGGAAGAATTGAGTAAGGAAGCGATTGGTGAGATTATCCCATGTGGTGATGGATCCCGCGGGTAAACGCACAAGCCATTGACTAGCTTGATCTCGTAGAGAGAATTGGAATAGGCGTAATCGGGTTGTCTCTCTAGTTTCAACATCTAGGTCTATGGAGTCTACGATTTTAAGGAAGTCCTTAAGATGTTGGTTTTGATCTTCGGAACGAAGTCCATTGAATGCACATCCACTTTGCACCAACCGGATGATGTCGGATCGCAAGGGGGTCACATTGGCTCCGGTGAGCTCAATGGTGTTTCGGTAGCCTTGGTGGCTAGGTCGGGAATACTCTCCTAAGGTTCGGGGCCTAAGAGGTTCTAGTGGTGGGTTTTGTTGTGGTGGGATGACGGGTTCAAAGATGTTCCCATCGTCCATGATGTCGGGTGGTGAAGAGTTACGAACAAAAACACAAAGAAATAAGATAGACTAAAGAAAACCTAGAAATAAAAATAAAATCTTACTAGAAAGGAATCTAGCAAGTAGACCTAATAAAAAGAGATTATAACCTAGACAATAACTATTCCCCGGGCTGCGGCGCCAAAAACTTGATACGTGGGAATCGCACCAGGCTTTACCTCTCAAGGGATCTTGAGAAGCTTACAACCCCCACCAGGCAGTGTACCTGATCGTTGTAGTATAGTATAGTGACAAGTACCGGGGGATTGATCGTTCAGCTAGGAATAGTGTCGCTAGGATTAGAAAACCTAAATACTAGTTCTAGAGATGAAGGATGATTATTTTTGTATTTTTATATTTTTTTAGAAAGCAAGTAAAAATCTCGGGTTTGAAGGATTTGTGCGGAATTAGTTGCTAGTCAACTAACCCAATACTAAAGATGCAATCAAAATAAAATACTAGAAATGAAAATAAACTAAATTAAACTAAGGTTGTGAGCAATAAGTAGAGAAATTGTGTTTACTTAGATTTCACTACTCCCTAGATATCTTTTACACGTTAATTACTTGTTATAGTTGCGTGGATGACGGATTGTATTCCTTAATACATTCATGGGGTGGCGCACTTAATTCCCCAATCCTATGAGTGCCTACTTCACTCCTATGTCGAGCCGGCTAAGAAGCTCCTAACATGGGATTATTAGAATTTACTCATGCATTAAATACAACCAATAAAACCTAGTGCACGTCAGTTCATGTTTCCTAAGACGTTCAAGCATGTTACCATTTGGAGATCTGCCAGTATTCTTAAGCCTAACATCGAAATCATTCATCCAATACAACCATAAACAAGTAATCAACACATAATTAACATCTAGGTTTCATTAGATCTAAGCAAACACAAGATAGATCTAGCCTAGCATGATGGAATTAAGACAAGAACAAGATATAGACAACCAACACATAGACATATTGATTGAATTAAAAGAATACTTATCTCAATTACACATGAAAGGGTTCAAGGGCTGAAAACCCTTGAAAAACCTGTAAAATTCGTAATAGGTTCGGCCCTAGGGTTTCTCCAAAACTTCTCTTTTTTTTTATGAGTGAAAATTAGAAAACTATATATAGGAAATTGAGGCTGACGGCGTCAAGACCAAATAGGTGATGCCGTCATCTCGCCGCCAAAATACTTCTCGGACTGTCTTAATCTTCATCTGACGCCGTCATGTGTTATGGTCTTCCAGGCCGTCACGTCTTTTACTCTTGACGCTCTACTTGTGACGCCTTCACGTTTGTACTAGACCGTCATGCAATTTACTCTTGACGCCGTCAGGATGTTGCTCTTGACGCCGTCACCTACTGTTCTCAGCAAGGAAAATTAAGACTTTGGCGTTTTCTTCACTTTTATGCTCCAAAAACGTCCGAATTGCTTCCTTTTCCAGATTTCTCTCCCAAAGTACCTAAAATCACAAAAGGAATGATTTAGGGCAATATTTGATCAAATAAATTCAATTCCGGGCTTAAATGGCCCCTAAAAGTGGTTCATTTTTCGCCTCATCACTTTGACTACTCTCTCATTCCACACACCTTTGTCCCACTAAGTGATAAGAGAGTGTACAAAGCCCAAGAAAAACGTCCACATCCTCCTACCTCATCTTCATCTTCCTCAATGAGTGAAGATGACTCTTTGCCAAACTCTAGGCTCCCTCCTCTTGAATACCTATCCCAACTTCCAGATATTCCAAACGAGTCGGTGGAGTTCAAGCAAACAAAGGGGATGTTTAAGAATCTTGGAAGGTTCCTTGGAAAGCTCAAGAACAAGATTGACCGTCAATGAGTGTGGGTGTGTAGGAGTGTTTGGCACTAGGTTCTATTTGAACAAATTTGGTTGTTTAAACAATGTCTATGATGTATTTGTGTGTTAGTACAATGTTTGATACAATTTGGAACATGTAGTATCTAACTTTGATGCAGGTAGACAACTTTTGGCAAGTTGTCAAATTTTCATGTTTATGATATTTTCACTAAGTATAGTGAAATTCTCGACCTCAAGGTCAAAGTCCTATGATATGTGTGTTTACGTGTCTATTTTTTGCATTGCCTAACCAGAAATGCACTATCTTTTTGATTTTAGGAGTTTTTGAATATTTTGAAAATCGTCTCGCGAGTCAAAATCGCGGACTGCCACTTTTTTTAGCCCTGGCGGATCTGGTGGTACCCAAAATTGGGTTCCGCCAGTTTATTTTCTGGGCAACCCAGAAATGGCCCAACGGACCCCGCGGAACCCTCAAACGGGTTCCGCCTGTGTAACCTGAGGGTTCCGCCAGTTGCCTATAGAAATTTTCTTTTTGTTTTCAACATTTCAACATCCAAACACCAAAATACAATCCTTTTAGATAGAAACTCATTTCCTGCAATTTGTTTAGCACAATAGGGTACTTCTCATTCCTTATAACTCAACCAAAACCATTTCCCGCCAAATTTCAAAAATAGCCATAACCACCCCAAGGACCCTTCACACATAAAGGAAGGAACCCTTCTAAAGGTTCCTTGAAATCCCTGATATTTATACTTCAACAAATCTACCAAAACCACTAAGCATTTAGTGCAAAACTTGTCTTCTCACTTCACCATTTTCATTGGATTGACTTTCATGATATGACAACCCACAATTAGTTTTCCAAATCATTAGGAACCTCCATTTTTGTATGGACTAACATCAAATCCAAACACTCCTTCCCACAATCCTTCATCACTATAAATTAAACCATCCTAAACACTATCAAATCACACCTTCTTCATCACAATCTCTTAACTTCCAAACCATTTTTAACCATGACCAAGTCAACAATCACTTCTCAACCATCACGACCCATCCGGAAAACCGCCCGGATAAGTGTAAAACCACTATGGTCTAATCAATCCATCAACCTAAGCTCCTCATCTTCGGATGAATTCACCTCACCTATAAAAAATGAACACTTTTTGAACCTTGCATCTCCATCTCCATCACCCAATGAACCAAATGAGCTCACTCCACCACCTACTAAATCACCCATTGATCCAACTCCACCAAGTGCTCCAACCCAACCATCCAAAACTCCATCACCATCACCATTACCCAAAATTGAACCTATGGAGTTATTTGGGTCTCCTCCCACATCACCACATCCTTTTGTCCAAGATCTAAATGATCTTCCACCAAGATCTACACAACCACCACTTTTGCAAATCAATCACCAAGGTCAATTCTTGACCTTGATGAGGATTTTAACCACACCCAACCACCACAACAAGTGTACCATCAACCCAAACCATTGTTATGTCACCCTATCTACCATGACATCCATGATCCTCTTTATGGAGAACCAAACTTTGAAAACCATGATCACCCAACTCCACCACATTCTCAAGCCCAAACCTTTGAGTCTTTCTTTCCTTCATATGAGGAAATCCAAAGCATGGTTGAGAACCACCTTCATCAAGCAATGGAATTTCAAACCACCTTGCTTGACTCAATACCAAACCCATCCTCCACCCAAGAACCAAAAACCAACCAACCCTCAAACCAAGAAACCAAAACCAACACATTTCCACCCACTCATCCCCATGTTTGCTCAAATTGTGAGCAAATGGGTGCAAGCATCAAAACGTTGCTTCACCAATTCCAAGATGAAACCCGTTTTGCATTCCAACATGTCATAGAACGTTTGGATGCTCTTTCCCACC
This sequence comes from Artemisia argyi, assembly GCA_030686995.1. Classification (NCBI taxonomy): domain Eukaryota; kingdom Viridiplantae; phylum Streptophyta; class Magnoliopsida; order Asterales; family Asteraceae; genus Artemisia; species Artemisia argyi. The sequence goes on along the minus strand of CM060695.1, from coordinate 144,282,289 downwards.
CAAACAAATCCTAGACAACCTTTGGAGGCCGTTTGCCCCATTTAGGAAAGTAGGATTTTATTTTTCTTTCTTGGTTATTTTTTTTAGTTTTTGTTTAGAAGTAGAAGAATATTTCACATTTCTTGTCTTTTGACTTTTTAAAGTCAAAATTTTACTTGGAATGATATTTCTTTCTACTTACTTTCGTGCATTGTTGGTTGATCATTTTTATGTTGTCATTGTGGTTGCAATGTGTGTGGTAACTACAAGTTTGACTATATATATCACCAACTAACTATTTTTTTTGTAGGATCAAAATCCATGTTTCCCATCTTGGCACTCCTTTTAGGGGGAGTAACAAGCAAGGGGGAGCAAGTGCATTATTTCGCTTCGCTACTCTACTTTTTGTTTCGACAAAAAGGGGGAGAAATATATTAAACCTTCAAAACTTAATATGATTTTTATCACTTAAGTAAAACAAGTTTAATATAATTTTTTTTAAAGTCTTAAACACCAAGATTTTGTGAGTTACTTAAAAACAAAGTTTATGTTTTGTCATCAACAAAAAGGGGGAGATTGTTAATACAAATATCGCCTAAAAACGTTATTTATATTTTACGATCTTTGCTATGTTTCGTTAACGACAAAATGTAAACTTTAGTTTCTAAGTAAAACAAAATCTTAGTTTTAAAGACTTGCATAAACTAGACTTTTGCTACATTTTACATTTCATAAAACACAACACTTTTTATTTCTTAAAATAGAAATGTCACATCACATTTATGGCAAGTTTTGTCAATATACATTTATGGAAAGTGTGTTTGACTAACTTTGTGTTTGCTTGCAAGTTATGTGTTTGACTAGGGGTAATGAGATGTGACATTGTTTGGTTTACAAGGTGTAATGAGATGTGACATTGTTTGGTTTGCAAGGTTTATTGCAAAACCAACTGCAAGCCCGGCGGAACCCTGGGGGTACACGGGCGGAACCCATCTGAGGGTTCACCCGTATCCGCCAGGCCTGCAGAAGGCTTTGCTATAAATACCAAGCCACAAGTTGATTTTTGGCTTATCACTCTATATTATATTTACACACATTCATTCATTCTTTCATCTAACCCTTTAACATTTCATATGTGAAGTTTCTTTTTGTAGCAAAGAGATTCACGAGTTCATTAAAAGTAACAAGTATTCAACACAACGTTGCAAGACTTGTTAGCTTAGCATTGTGTATACTTGTGTAGCTTACACTTCATTTGATTGTGTATTTTCAGTAGTGATCGGTTAGTAATTTAGTCCTCAAAATACAAAGTGTATCGGGAGTAGTTGTACCCTTGTAAAAGAACTAACGGGAGTGGTTGTACCCTTGGTAAAGAACTTGACATCTAGCTTAGTGTCGGTAAAAGTATAAGCGACGTGTAAGGTTTTCTCCACCGGTGAAAGGAGCTTGTTGACTAGTGAAAGAAACTCTCGAGTTGGATACTCGGGGCGTGGACGTAGGGCAAGGAAAAAGAGTCATTGTAGCCGAACCACGATAAATACTCGTGTTGTGGTTTGATCGTTTCTTTCATTTACTTGCATGTTATATATTGTGTTTGTGTATATATCTTTGATCAAACGGAAAATTTCAAAGCTAACTAAACAAGTTAAAAAGATTTTAAACGGTAAACTATTCAACCCCCCTTCTAGTTTTCCACACAACCGATAAATCTGACGAACCCTCATAAAATTGAAGGATATCAAGAGTATCTTCATTATCACTATCATCATCATAATCGAGAAGAGCAGCTTTACGAAATTTGGCACGTGTTATAGCTGCTTGTTCTTCGACACGTAATTCCTCCATACTCTTTTTGTTTCTAGCTTCTCGTTCTTCAGCAAGCAATTCTACCATAGATTTCTCACGAGTGTCTTGAAATGATGTAGTAGCCAACTCCTCCTTAAGTTCTTTCAATATATCACGAGCCTCTAGTAAAAGGTCTTGCTCAGTATCATGAGGAGTTGCTTGGATCATTTGGTACTGTGGAGGTGGGTCTGAAAATGAATAGTCGTAATTGTTACAAGGAAATGGATTCCCTGTTTGACAATCAGAGCTAGTGTGTGGACCTCCACAATACTCACAATAGTAAAACTGATGTGGCTGTGAGTTGTATGTGTTGTAGTCATAATTGTTATCAGGAACTTGCTCATAGACAAGCGTGTTTCCCGATTGACAATCAGAACTGTAGTGTGAACCACCACAGTACTCACAACAGTAAAACTGCTGAGTCTCATGATGTGGAAGCTGATGGAAGAAATCAGTTGTGTCATGGTAGGAATAGGGATCCTGGTTATAGGCAGACCCGTTTCCTGACTCTACCATGCCACAACTGGGGCAATTACCACCATTATAAGAACTACCACACCATTGGCAAATAAGAAGGTGTGGATGAGACATAGAAAGAATCAAAGGGTTTGGGAGGGTAAGGAATGAAGAATCAAAAAGGTAGGAGGGTAAAGATGGATATTTTTGTGGCTTTTGGAAAACATTTTATACAAATGATAAAGAAAATCTTTTTGGGTTTTTTGTGTTCGTTGAAAACTGATTTTAAAATATTTTCGGGAACACTTTTGTTTTTATATAATAATAATAAGAAAATATGAACAACGATGGGTAAATATACAATGGGTGTATATCCAGATTCACTAATCTGCAAAACCGTTCAGAATAACGCGCACAACCTCCCCGGCAGCGGCGCCAAAATTTGATTGGCTCCAAACGGTCAACCTAAATTGACCAAAGGATGGTCAAAAAGGTCAAACTACCTAGAGTCAATCTCCGTGGAAGTATAGGGGTTTCCCCGGGTCGTTATGTCCTGACGAGGTGTGATGGTACGAAAACGGGTTTGTGATCGGGTGAATTTGGACGGGAAAGGGGTTGTGAATGATTACACTACTGATTTGTGCAAAGAAATAGCTTAAATAATCTATAATAACAATATTGAAAACTTAGAAAACCCAGAAACGTTTTAAACGTAAAAACGTGTACGTTCAGATTAAAGTTACGTGAACGTACAAAATAAAAAGTGAAATCTGAAATCTGAAAACCCTTAGGGGTGAAAATGACTTTTTTACAAACCTAAGGATGATAGAAAATCTTTAGAAAAAGAAAATGAATTTTTGCACTAATTAATTACTTATTATTAATTAATTACTAATTAATACTAATTATTAATATTTAAATACTTTAATACAATATAATATTATTTTAATACTAGAAAAATGAAAATTAAATTTCTAAAATTATAAATTAACTAAAAACAAATTTTAAAATTAAAAATATATCTTTTTGTCTTTTTGTGGATTTTATATTAATTAATTACTAATTATATTTAATTAAACTAATTAACTAATTTTAAATTACTAATAATACTTAAATGACTTAGATAATTATAAAATTTTTTATAAAACTAATTAACCATCACAGGAATCCTAAAAAATTATAAAAGGTTTGTCTTATATGTTTTTAGACTATTTTGCTAATTATTAAACTAAATATTAATTAATTACCAATTAAACTAATTAAATTCTAAAAATTAGAAGATGAGCAGTGAAAATTCTAGAAAAATTCCTAAAATTATTTTATAACATATAAAAGCTAGGAAAAGTATAAAAACTAGGTGTTACTTTATAAAAACTAATTATGCTATTTAATACTTAATTATTAATTAACAATTAATAAAACTAATATTAAATCTAATAATTACTAAATGACAAAATAAAAATTTGGAAAAATTACTGAAAATACTTTAAGTTAAAAGGAAATTAAGAAAAATATAAAAATGCAAGTTACTTAATAAAAAGCTAAAAAGGAAAATTAAAAAGATAATTAATATTAAATAGAAACTATCACTTAATTTAAATTGATGCTTTTCTGATTTTTCTTTTACCAAACTATTTGAACACTAAAAATAAAAGACTTTTGCAAAAACAAACTTCCTAGAACTTAAAAATGAGCTTTGTGCAAACTAATGAGCTCAACAGTGAGCTTTTTGAGCTAAAAATGGATGTTTAGGCATCAAAAGCTGATAAATAAGCTACTGGAGTGAAAATGAGGTTAAAGTGTACTGAGACAAGTGCATGTAAACTGAAAGTAACCAATAAGCACACCTAACCAACAAGAAAACTGAAATAAGCACATTACACAAACACAAAACAAACAGGTTCTAATGGCAGGGTAGCAGGGCTTGTTTCAGCTAGGGGCAAAGGCTTTTGAGCTCAAGATGAGCTTGGAAATGGCAAGCCAGTCAACTAAGCTTTCTATAATGCCAAAGAACAAACATGGGGGCCACTGATGCAACCTGTGAGACCCTTGGAACTTGGTCAGGTCAAACAGATGTGGTGGTGCAGGGGAGGTTCTTCCCCTGCAGGTCAGTTTAGGGGGCTGTGGGATGCACAGAAAAAATTGCAAAAATAAAGTGAAAGTGGGAATTCAAGGTTCAGCTGGGGAGAAATAACTTGTGAAAATTTCAAAGCCTTAATCAAGACACAAAAATCAAAATAAATCGTGCAATTTTTGGAATTTCTGCCTAAGGCACTTTTTGACTTTTTTTTATTTTAAGGCTTAGTTTGACTTATGTGACTTTTGACTGATCTAAGATCTTTTGACTGATCTAAGATGACTGGAAAGGATGTATTAAGCTAAAATAACGCCACATTGAGCTAAAACAACAACTTATGTACTGCTATGGGGAATATTTGGTTCTAAATCCTACACAGTAAGCATGTAAGGAAGGTTTGTGGTGATTTTGATTTTCTTTACAAATGACTATCTGATTTTATGGTTCAAACATCCTAATGTACACTAAAGAAGCATGTGACAGCAAATAACAACAACAATAACACACTAGATCACAGAGTGTTCAGTTAATCCAAACACTCCCTATAAAAGCTGTTTTGAAGATTTTTGCAACTAATGGGTGATTCAAGCCCTGGAACTGATTTCTTGTTACTATTGATGATTAAGGGACCTGAAATAAGTACAGAAACCTAGGCCAAAACCACAAACACCTAAAATACTAAAATAAGCTAATTTAGGCAGTTGAATGAGAAATTTTGAACACAAATGATTTTTAATGAACAAGCACCATTTCTAACACACTACACTGACCAATCCTACCTACTAATCAGGAATAAGCACAAATAAGCATGTGATAAGCAATGGCACAGTGAAAAATTGAAAATGAGAGATAAGGCTTACAAAGGCTTTCTGTGAGATCAAGAACCAAGGACCATGGTACAACACCTAACCTAACACCTCCCTGAGGTTGCTAAACCAAAGCCTTCCATTCCTCTTGTTTCAGGTCTTCTTCATCACTAAAAACTGATTTTTTTTTTTTTTTAAAGCTATTTATTAAGTATTTTTGAATATTTTTTATTATGAGTTTAAAAAAGTTCAAATGCCTTGAAAGCTTTAAAAAGCTTTCAAATAATCTTAACTGAGCTATAAATTAATAGAGAACAACAATTTAAAACAAAATTAAAGCTAAAAATGGATTTTCAATGTAAAAATTGGCAAACTGTGAAATTAAACTGAAAGCATGAGATTAAGTTTAGATAAAGTTTTTATTACACTATAGCAACTGATTACAACATAATTTAATTAAAGATTACAACTGAAACTAGAATTTATACTAATACGAAATTTTACACTAAAACTACTCTATTCTACAACTACTACTCTCTCCTTTCTGCTTCTTTCTTCTTTATAGAAGACTTTTAGGGTTCACAGGAGTCCCTTGGTCAAATCCCACTAATTTTCTTGGCCGTTGGATGCTTAAAATTGATCCCAGCCCTTGAATTTTCTTTTGGCGGGAAAAAGTCCAATTGGCAGTTGTGGTTTCTTGGAGGAAATTCAGGATCATTTATTGTATCTTGGAGGGTTGTGGTGAGCTGGGGGACATGGAGTGGGTTTGGCTGAGGTGCAGGAGGGGGTGGAGTGTTGGTTGAGTTTGGCAGACAAGTTGGGAGGTGGAAAGAGGGAAAAGGTTTGGTCAAAGGGTTGGGTTCACCCTGGTGAATAAATAAACGGGGTGGAGGTTTTGTGGTTGGGCTGGGAAGTTGGGCCTGGTGGAGGAAAATGGGCTTGGGGGATTATTTGGTTTGGATTTGTTTTGGTATTTAAGGCTTAGGGTTCATTTGGTTTTGGTATTTAATAACAAGGACCATAAATGTAATTATCTGAAAGTTTGGGGCCTGATTTGGCAAGTTTCCAATTTTATCTGAAGTGTATAAATTGCCAAATATGAATAGTACAAGGTCCATAAATATAAATTTCCATTTTTTTCATGTCCAGGGACTATTTTTTCCATTTTGGAAACTTGAGGGATCAATTATGTAAATCCTTCAATTTTCATTCCAAGGACCATTTGTGACAACTTTTGATTTCCCAGGACCACAATTGACTTTTTATCCAAAAATATTTCACCAGGGACCAAAACTGCCAAGTTTAAAAGTACAGGGACCAAACTTGTAAAATTCTCAAAACTTTTAAAATTTTTCACCAAAGGACTAAATATGACAATTTATGATTTCAAAAGGACCTTTGGTGACTTTTCTTTTAAAATAAGTGCTTAGGGACTATTTTTGCCAATTTTTGAAAGTTGGGGGACTGAAACTGCCAATTATGCAAACTTTGACCGTTTTTCAACTGTTTTCACTCATTTTGCTTCTGAAACATATAAAACACAATCTTTGGGATATTTTCAGTATTTTGATGCCTTTTTGAGTGTTTTTAAATGTTTTGCAGCTCAGATTTGACCAAAAATGATGATTGTTTGAGCACTCATCAATCCCCCACACTAAAATATTGCTAGTCCCTAGCAATCTTTTAAGAAAACTTAATGGATTTGAATCTCTTTACCAAAATCCATTACTTCTGGAGTAGCCAAATGTTTCAGTTCAAGTAAGAACTATGGTACACTGATAACCATGTGATTTTGAGCAAACCACCAGCTGTCAACGGTTTTGATTTGTCTTTACCAGAAGCCGTTTGCTTCTGGACTAGCCAACTCTTGATGGAATTATCATCATCTTGGTGAGTTGATTATCTCATAGGGAGTCTTATTGTGTCTTTTCACAATAATGGACACCGAAATACATGAAAGTAGCTGATGTCAGGGATCCTTCCTTTGAATATCTCATAAGGAGTCGTATTGTATCTTTTCACAATAATGGACCTGTTTTGAGTGTAGCAGGCTGTTTTGACTGCCTCAGTCCAAAAGTATTTTGAGAGGACTGAGCCATTCAACCTTGTTCTTGCTGCCTCAATGAGTGTTCTATTTCTCCTTTCAGCTACTCCATTTTGTTTAGGAGTATAGGGAGAAGTGAAATTTTGAGAAATTCCTTTCTCATCACAAAAACGCTCAAGGTCATGGTTTTTGAATTCAGTGCCATTATCAGATCTTATTTGTTTAACTTTGACATCATTTTGATTTTCAATGTTTCTGACAAATGACATGATTGTATCAGATGCCTGACTCTTTTTGGTCAGGAAGTAAACCCAAGTGTATCTTGAGTATTCATCCACTATAACCAGAGTATACTTCTCATGATGAATGGACATGGGACTGATAGGTCCACGTGAAGAAGATGCAGGTAGCTTTTGATAGAGAATGATTGTTTGGTTTTAAAGGATTCCCTGTGGTGTTTTCCTTTTTCACAAGCAGAACATGGCTTGTCTTTGGTATACACCAGGGATGGAAGGCCTAGAACTTTGTTCTGTTTGGCCAGGTTGTTGATGTTTTTGAAATTGAGATGAGAGAGTCTCCTATGCCAATGCCAGTTGATTGTCTCACTTGCCTTAGAGAATAGGCAAGTCCCATTTTGAGTAAGGGATGACATGTCAAGAACATAAACATCATCCCTCCTAGGAGCAATCAACACAACTTCCTTGTTGGCATTGAAGATGGTCCCTCTCTTATCATCGAACTGAACTATGTATTTTGCATCACATAGTTGAGAGACACTTATCAGATTGTACTTCAGACCATTGACATAATCAATTCTTGTAAAAACTATTCCGTTGCAGTTGACTGAACCATAACCTTCAGTAGGAGCTGATGAGTTATCACCAAACACTACCTTGGGTTCTGGTTCTTCAGCATATTTGTGCAGATAACTCTTCACACCAGTCATACATCTTGAGCATCCACTGTCGAGGTGCCAAGCAGGATCCCTGATGTGTTTCTGCACAAATAGTAAGCAGGGGTTAGTTTTTCTTGTTGGCCCACTTTCTAGTGGACTTATTCCTCAGGGACTTCTTAAACTTAGTCAGTGAATCATGGTCAGAAGTAGAGTGAATTGAGCTTCCACATGTTTTGCATTTAGTGGTAGATGAAGACTTAGTAGACTGAGAGGTGTTTCTTCTAGACTGAATAATTTTGTCATGCCCCTTTGGTTTCATGGGAGGGATCTCCACAGATGTCACAGCAGTCTGTCATCATACAATCATCAGGAAGATGATCGTTGAAACCACAGTGAAGACATGGCAAGAAAGGCTTAGCCTTCAGTCTCTGTTTGGAAGATGAGGCATACTGATAGCCTTGAGCATTGTATTGACCCTGTGCTTTTAGAGAAGCAGTGTGAGAGATGTGTTCACAAGTTTTGTGGTTTTCTTGCTTGCAAATCATGCAAAATAGGACTTTGTAGCATTTATCAGTGGGGTGGTTCGGCTGATTGCACAGTTCACATCTCACTGAAGGTCTGGATATTTTTGGTTTGGAGGTACTTGAGGAAGCTGATGGTTGTTTAGATTTTGAGCCAGAGGGTTTATCAGTGGACTCAATCTTTTCACTCAGCTTCCTGACAAGTTCAGCCAACTGATCAAATTTTAAATTAGGGCTTTCTGGTTTTACTATAGTGGGTACTGAAGGTGTCTATTTTTCAGAAGATACAGTGGGTCTCTTCAGGATGGTTATTCCTGGATTTGTTTTCTCCTTTGGTGAATGACGTTGATACACAGGTGGTGCAAGGTCTGAACTAGGTGCTGCTCCCTGAAGTTGTTTCAGTGGTGGGAGTGGTGCTTATGCATCAGACTTAGACTCAGCGATGGACTCAGTAGGACTGGGTTCATCAGTGACTCCTAGCAACTCCTTAATAGCCTGACTTTCAGGCTCTAGAATTCTTCCAATGTTGAAATTTGGCAATTTACTATCAGGATTGACTCTTTCAATCCATTCACTGGGCTTAGGAGCTAGTTCTTTGCTAGAGAGCATGTTTGCTGACAGAAAGGCTTTTGAATGGCTACTCTCCCCAGACTCTTCAGTGAGTTGTTCTTCACCCAGGCAAGCCTTTTTGGCGCTGGGTGTGAGACTCATTGTTTCATAGAGTTTGGGGTTCTTTTGAGTCCATTTCCAAATAATTGCCTTTTTTTTCTTAAGTTCTTCCGGAAGAACTTGGTTTTGTTTTACAAGTTCAGAATTCTGAATTTGTAATGTAACACTTTCAAGTTTGGCCTGTTTTAAAGTAAGGAGTTCATCCCTACATTGGTTTAACTCAAAACTTAGTTTGTTAAATTTTGAAAACTAGTTTAACCTTTACTCTTCAACATACTTAAGATCAACATTGATATAATCTGAGTATGACTTCCAGTCAGCATCATCATCCATAGAGACTAAATGTTTACCTTTCTCATTGTGATGTTGACCCATTCACCATTCCTTGCGTGACTCTTTCCCACTGCAAGCTTGTTATCTTCAGAGAGGGCCATCAGGGCACTGATACGAACTTCATCATCTTCTGAAGACACTTCAACCTCATCCCAGTCATATGTTTCAGCAAATAGCCCCTTATTTTTAGCCTGAGCTTGTTTAGGAGCCCGAGGAGGCTGAGTGACCGAGGAAGCAGAATCAAGAAGGGCAAGTTTGGCCTTGGCCTTTTTATATTTAGCTTCAAAATCTTTTTGAGGAATTTTTTTCAATTTTTTTTTGAACAAACTGATTTGATTGAAGCAACTTAGGTACGTTGAAACTTGCTAGTTCCTAAAATGAAATTGTTTCCAAAAAAATTGTAAGATGGTTCTGAGGTTGTTTTTGAGAAACAATCTTTTGCAAAATGGCCCTTCTTGCCACATTTAAAACATTCAGAATTGTCATTTACTTTTGAGTTTGAAAATTTTTTGTTTCTTTTAATGAACCTTCTTGAGTTTGCAAGGAGTGCCCTTTCATGAAATTCAATTTGAAGATCATTCAGGTACTCCTCACTGGTTCTTTCATCAACCTCATCATCTGAACCATCTTAAAAATCCTGCACAACACTGTTAGAATAGAAGGCAGTAGATATGGGTGAGGTGGTCAGGGTATTTTTAGCCTCTTGAGCTTTACCAGGGTATCTCCTGGTGATAAGGTTGTCTTCGTAGACAAACTTCCCATAAATCTCAGGGAGCTCAAGATTCTGGATATGATTGGCATTTCTAAGACCCTGAGAGAAGTTTAACCACTTCTCAGGGAGACTGTTGAGAAATCCAACATTGATCTCATGCTTAGACAGAGTGACACCATTGTTGGTCAGTTCGTTTAAGAGAGTCTTATACCGAGTATAGGTCTCTGAGAGACTTTCAGAATCTTTGGCCCTGAATGTATTGAATTCAAGTTTCAAGTCCATGATCCTATTCTCCTTGGTATCTGAGGGGCCTTCATAGCTGTGAACCAGGTCAGTTCAGGTCTGCTTGGCAGTTGGACAGTTGATCACTGATTCCATTATATCGTCAGGAAGACAGGATATAATGATGCTTTTCAGGTGTTGGTCTTGATTGACCACCCTCCTCTCATCAGGGGTCCACTGAGCTTCAGGTTTGACTAAACCTTGAGCTGTTGTTGGGACATATGGACCATCATTAATTAGCTTAATTTAATATGGTTCCATCCCAGTCAAGTAGCAAAGCATTCGCTTTTTCCACTTATTTAATTTTCCAACCTCAAGTCGAGGGGCAATAGCTGAATAATCTGAGTCAGCTATGATGGGATCTTGATTTTAAAAACTTTTGAGCACTCTTTTGTTTTGAAAACAGATTAAGAAAGGTTTTACAAACTAAAGGCTCTGATACCACTTGTTGGTCCCGTTTACTAAGTTAATAGTTAACTAAAGAGTTGACCTAACCAAGTTCCATGACTTTTAACACAGATATATAAGATTAACAATAAAGATAAACGTAAAGAAAAGAGACACGATAGTTTCAACATTTAATTCTTATTAGAAGTTAATCAAAAGAATTATACCCAAGTGTTTGCGGAATAACACTTGGGATTGAAACGACAAGTATGGTGTGGACTCCTCTCTAAACTCAAACTACGTTGAGTGACAACTATAAGGTCACACTGAGCTATCTCAGGGACTGCGTTGTTCTTTGGAGGAGTAAAAGTGGTTTGTGAATGCTTCGCATTAAATGCACAAACTTGTCAACTTTTACTCCTCACTTATGCTACCTATTTATACACAAGTAAATTACAACTTTACTGATAAAGACAAAAAGATGACCTAACTAGTAGAGAAAAAATACTTATGTATTTTGTCTCTATTACAATAGACTATATTAGGTAAAAGACAATGTGCCTTTCCAGTACACAGTAATGACACCATCCTGACTTGATGTCTTTTAAGGAAAGTTTGACTTCAGGTAGATGAGGTCACCTGTTGATACGTTCAAACTTTTCCCGCCTTGTCTCGCCCATACTTCAGTCTTCAGGTCTTCAGTCTTCAGTATGTAATAGTTGTTGAGGAGTCCTGGGGGTTTAGTGAGTTATTGTCATCCTCACTGAACCCATCATCTTCTTCTTGGATTAGATTCCACTCACTGAGTTCCGCCTCACTGAATGGTGAACCTTTTTTCATAGACTTGCTCCAAGCATCCTGAAGATGACTCACTGAGATACTGTTCACTCAGTGACTTGTTTGTATATACGGATATTAGACACTTAGGTTATTTTATGTTCAAATCCAAGTTTAAAGGAAGCTTGGGGAATTTAGTGACCCAACAATAAGCATTGAACTTAAGAGTAGCCCATGTTCATACGCGAATTGCTTTTGTTGAAATGTTTAAAAAATGTCTTCAGTTGATTGCAAAGCCAATAATATTGTGAGAACAAGAACTTAAATGTATTGGGCATGTTATGACATATGAATTCACATCTTGCCAACGATATATAATGAATCCTCCCTATTAAAATGGTTTTGGTCACAAACCATATTTTCATGTGAGATTTTGTAATTGTGCGATATATAGTAAATCCACCACAACACACAAAATGGGGTGTTTAAATTGCTAATTCATTCAGGGGGAGAGAATGAGCAGCGAGAAACTTAGAATGAATTATGATATAAATATTGATCATCACATTGATGAATATGAACTTAAAGTTCCAAGGACAAATAACATTTCAGATCTAGTAAATGCCAGACATGTTTGGTGACCTAAATAAAGTGACTAGATCATACATACGCTGTAATGCTCCAATTACAATGTGTGTCCCAACTTTAAAACTAATAATTGATAGTAAGTCTATGGCACGTCTGCAACGTAATAGACTAGTCGATTCCAAATAAAAGTCCTCGAATGAAGAGCTAAAATGGAGCAATAAAATCAAAATGGTCGAATCGAGGTAATAAAGACCCTATAGTAGTTTCTTAAAGAGAAACTAGACATGAAGGTTATTGAAAACCCCAGGTTCGTGAAAAACTTTAAGATCTCAACAAATGATATAATATAATGTATAATAAAGTGTGGAATCGAAAAGAACTGAAACGACATTGATAATATTGTATATAATAATGCGCATGATAAATACAAGGTGAGGATCTCGGATACTTGCAAGAAGTGCAGTTGTATAAATGAATGGCCAAATAATGCAAAGACGCAAGTAGCTAATGAACTATGAAAGTCTCTTATGATGAGACATGAAATCCATACGCATGAATGCTATGAGAAAGCAAAATAAATGTCGGGCAATATATGAGAAATAAGTTGTATGCATCTGATATAATATTACAAGAGCTCATTTTATGTTGAGATTCCTTAAGGGATATATAATGTATGAAGCACATGTCATTATTTAAAATTCTTGATAATAATAATTGATCACATTAAACCACAATAAAGAAGATATTTCAATAATTTCAAGGTACAAAGGATATTGGTTTAAATTTTACTAACCCGTCAAAACAAGTTTAGTTAATTTTGCAGATGCAGGATATATGTTTAACTTACCATGATCGATATCAAAATGGGTATATTTTTACAAGTGGCGGCTATTTTTTCTAGCATTCGATAGAGCAAACAATCGCGGTGACTTCATCAAACGATAGATAAATTTTGGAAAGGAGATACCAACTATTGCATGTAGATAATGTAGCATGTCTTGCCATGTTCAAGAAATGTTACATCAAAAGCGACAAGACACTTCTCGTTCAAGTGATAATTTCGTGGACCTATTTACAAGATATGAAGTGATGTAGTCATTAGAGGTAGATAATATACGCTGCACTCTTTTTGTCCTTAGTTATGGTTTTATCCCACTGGGTTTTCCTAACAAGGATTTTAATGAGGCAGCATTTCCTAAGCATATTAACAATATGGATATCCAAGAGGGAGTTTTAGATAATTATTTAGTTGATGTCTTTATTGTACACATATAGCCTATAAGAAGCCCATGGCCCAATTATCTATTAAGATTTTTATCCTACTATTTATCTTATATATACTCTTTGTAATCTCCTACTTTATGATCAATTGAAGAATACTTTTTATTCTTCCAATCTTGTATTTACAACAATCTTGGTGTTTTCTTTCTTATAAAAAACGAAAAAAAAAAATGCAAACCAAACTCAACCACTAAATTCTTGGTTTCCATTCATAAATAAATGCAACCATAAACACAGATCCAAACAAGATGCAACACAAACATTTCACACGTTTTCCCTTCAGCTATACAAGATAAAAAAAATTCCAAACATAACTTTTTTTTTTTCTTCTTATAAATAATTGCAACCACGAAAAGAGACCCAAACACCCCTTTTAAGACGACGGTTTTCCAGATCCTAACACACCATGAAACAACCACCACAAACCCCCATCTCCACCACCACCACCACCACCATACGTCGCCACGAAACCATCACCACCACTAGATCATATGGTTTTATTTATGTCTTGCAAGACATAAATCATATAGGTTCTACTGCGGCTGCTGCTCTATACTCGCCATTTAGTCCAAAAGTGGAAAGATATCGTTTTTGGAGAGTCCATCACAGAATCACTAGCTCATTGTTTGTTACCAATAAGAAGGGGAGAGGTAAAAACGACAACGAGTGGATATCGTGTGGAGCCATGTTAAGAAAACTACCAGGTGGTTAGTGTGTGTGCGCGCGCACGTGTTTGTAGTGAAGAGACTGGTGGAGAAATAAGTCATGCGTTTTTTTTTTTTTTTTTTTTTTTTTTTTTTTTTTTTTTTTTTTTTTTGAGTGTGTGTATGTGTTTTTGTGGTGAAAGAGTGAAAAAGATAAGTGGAAGAAAAAGGAAAAAGATAAGTAGATATAGAAAAATAAATAGTGAGAATTTGTGGCTCCACTCGGTATTTCTAATATACATAATGAAAAGACGAAATTACCGGTAAAACATAGTCAAACTAACGGTGTTAGTAATATTGGACTGAAACTGAAACCAGCATTTCACTTTTGGACCCAACCCGAAACTTTTAAAAAATTTGGACTGAAAGTGAAACCCAGCAAACCACAAGGACCAAAAATGTAGTTAACTCAATATTAAAATAATGGACACCGTCAAATATGTGTGGGTTATACAGTTGTCCAGTCGCACTGGTCTCTTTTGGACTTTTGAAAGTTGAAGGGGTAAAAGGTGATTTGCACTTGAGCGACTGTCCCTTTTCAAAATAAACCCACTAAATTATCTGTTAGTTTTATTTATGTCTTGCAACCATATGATTTTTTTGTAATCTAATTAGCATAGTTTTAGCCTACGACAACACACATGCACACTGAGAATCAGAATGGCGTTTTTTGTTTTTTTTAAAAGGCTGACTTGTTCAGGTTAAGTTGTTTGCATGAATCGAATTTGATACCTATCACATGTTGGTCATGATAGTCACCAATCTTTTAACCACGAGTCCAATCCTAAATTGTTTGCAATTATATAATTGATACAAGTATACTGTATATCGCTTTTGAGAAGAAAAAAAAATTAAGCAATCACAAATGCTCCAATTTGCAAGTTGCAATCGATCAAAACTTGACCGCATGCACCTTGACAATAATTCCAAATCTTGACTAGTTTATGAAACCCACAAGAAACTTAAAAAGAGAAATGGATAAGCAAGTGTGAACCGAAACCAATAAATAAAAGCAACTTGGAAAGCTATACTAACCATATTTGTCTTTGAAAGAGGATGCAGGAAGTTTCTTGCAAATAAATACAAAAACAGCTTTTCAAGCTGACATCACCAATATATTTAATTACTCCCTTCGTCTCATAATAATAGTCCATATTTTTTTTATATATATCTCAAAAAGATTGTCCACTTTTCATTTTAAGTAAAAACTAGAGAATTTAGTTGAGGAATATTCCATTTGAGTGGATGCAAATTATATTGGTCCCACTTTTATTAAACTTTGAAATTTTTGTCTCATGACAATAATTTTGAGACGGAAAGAGTAAAAGATTTGCTAATTACAACTTGTTGTTATATATATATATATATATATATATATATATATATATATATATATATATATATATATATATTCATATATATCTTTCTAAAAATGCATAACTGAATATATATTTAAAGCATGCATAAAAACTATTGTATTACGTGCATAAAAAACTTGTACAAAAGATATATATGCAATTATTCACTTTGAGAATGATATATATGCAAATATGTCTATTTTTTTAAATATTTCCGTTTCAAAAAGATTATCACGAGATAAAAATTATTTACTTTAATAAAAATGAGCCCACTTAAAATTTCAATCATTATTTTTTTAATAAATTCTTTAATTTTTACTTGAAAATGAAAATGAACAATTTTTTGAAACATGTCGAAATGAAAACATAGAATATAATTTTGGAACGAAAAGATTATTAACTTACCTATATTAATGTATACTTTATTAAAACTCATTTGTTTTAATTATATGTATTGAAATAATGTATTTACAAATGATAAAGTTTTGTTTTACAAATGTCTTTTAGCAAATCCCTTTAGTTAAGATATTTAATGAGAATAAAGGACGCGGAAAGAACACTGTGATGACAGTTGATATCTAGTAACCGCCACTTGTCAGCAGTTACAAGAATTCAACGCGTGCTTTTCATCAATCGTGGGACCCACTTCTACTTTCTCTAGATTTGGCCGGTTCTAATGTCAGTTTTACACTTGTTTTATATTCACCGTTAAGAATTTTCATTCATTCTTTATGACTTTACAAACTAATTTAATTTTCATTAGCCAATGGTTATAAAATATCAACAAAGACTACAGTACACGTTTTATATAAAACTTTATGCTTATTGATAGTTTTTAAAAAAATAGTTTTTTTTTTGTCTCCTTTTGCCTTTGGTTATGGGGCAGACCGGTTGGCTAACCCAGAGTTATAATTTATGTCGTTGGTAATTCTAATTTAATTCCCTAACACGTACATCTCTGAAAAATTCGACTAGTTTGATGTTTTATCCATTAGACGTATACACAAAGTTGAACTTATGGAATTAAAGTTATATTACGTTGTAGAAAATAAAGTAAACGACCTTGTAAATATTGCTTGTAAGTTCCAAATTTTGTTTCAATGAATAGCAAGCAAGGGTTAAACGTTCTAAAACTAGCTAGCTCGCCAGTACACATAAAACAAGGGATCTAAACATAAGTGTTTACGTTTTCTTTGTGACACTATATAAAGCTGGCCGGAGTACTCAAAATGAAACTTGGATCGTTTCTTCATTGTTACCCCCGTCTTGGTTTTTGTCGCTAATCACTCCCATTTAAGCATTTAGGAATTGATATTTTTGAAGGAACAAAATATGATCGATCCTATATAGTACTTATGGGCTTATGCCCCCTGAAAATTGGACGTCGACAACAAGATATCGGTACTACACAAGCTAAGTGACCTAAACATGCATGTATTTGATTAATCGAAATTTGGGTCATATTTAGACATAAAATCAAATGCTTTACTTATTTAATGTACTGATCAACTGGCTTTTCTGGAAAAAGATTAAAGCCATGCATGACAACAAGAAAAAACC
This sequence comes from Artemisia argyi, assembly GCA_030686995.1. Taxonomy (NCBI): domain Eukaryota; kingdom Viridiplantae; phylum Streptophyta; class Magnoliopsida; order Asterales; family Asteraceae; genus Artemisia; species Artemisia argyi. The sequence goes on along the minus strand of CM060695.1, from coordinate 144,265,015 downwards.
CCGCTAAATCTATCTTAGCTAAAAAGATAAAACATGTACACTAGAACTAAAAACTCCATAACGTCACATCAGCACAGAAGTCCACATTATCCACAAAATCACCATACCCCATCATCTGAGGTGGTGGCACCATCAGCCCTTCAGCCATGCTGGCAATGAATTCAGGCATCTCAAACATCTCCTCTTCATCGTAATAAACCACAACTTCTGGCAAAACCTTTATTTCCTCAATCTCGACGACCTCGTCCTCAATCTCGACGGCCTCGTCCTCAATCTCGACGGCCTCGTCCTCAATCTCGACCTCGTTCTCAATCTTTCCAAATGCCTCAGCTGCCTCAGCAGCCGTCTTTTGTATATCCTTAACATTACTAGATTCGGGTACAGGAAGTCGCCATACCGAGTCAGCAAAATTCAAACACGCGGACCGTCCCCTCATTGCCAAAACCGCCACATCATGTGCCCTAGCTGCCATTTCAGCAGTTGGATATGTCCCAAGCCACACTCTTGATTTTTTATTTGGTTGTCTTACCTCACAAACCCATTTTCCTGAACTCCTTCGTCGTACTCCACGAAAAACTGGGTGTCTTGTTTCCTTATAATTCTTTCTTCCGGCTCTTTTCTTAGGGTTTTGTGAAGCCAGCTTCACTTCTGATTCGGAGTTACTGGAATCAGAAGTGGAAGCTGAATCAACCAGACCCAGAGTATTTTCAAATGAGAGTGTATTATCCATTAGTAGTAGTAGTAGGATGAGTAAGTTTAGTTGTTTTGGACTTATAGTAGTGGTTGCAAGTTTGAGTTGTATGTTTTGATTGATAGGATATGGTTATGGTCTTATGGATTATGGAAAGATATATTTATACATATTTGTGTGTGTGTGAACATAAATGAAGCATGTATGGTGGGGTACGTTACGGAAGCCAGCTAAGGGTGGTGGTGGCGGTGGAGGTTGGTGCTAGGAAGGAGGGTTAACCGGTGGCAGCCGGTTGTCTTCGTGTTGTGATACACGCGTGCCATCCGTGGTTGGGGGTTAAAATTTATAATTTGACTCTCTCCGCTAGAGTCAATATCACTTGATTCTATATTTAGCATATAATAAAAGGGGTATAGGAACCTCTATAATGTGACATGTGGTGGGGGTGAGAACAAAAATTCATTTTGTCCCCATTATTTACAAAAATTTTTTATTCACTTCTGTTTCGTATATTTTGCAGTTTTAAATTTTTTAATTACTTCATCCGTTTCAAATAAGTGTCCACAATAAAATCTTAGTGTATCTCAAATTAAGTGTCCATTTGTATATTTCAACCAATAAGATAAGACTTTAGTGGGTAAGAATAATATTTGATTGGTAAAGAGTGTAGTTAGTGGAATCTTTTAAAACTTTGAACATTTTGTAAGTTAACACTTAATATGGGACGGAGGGAATATTATATTATATATTTTTGTTTTGTACTTTCAGGTTTATATTTTTTTGATATAAACAAAATTATAAAATAAAATAAAATAAAATTAAAAAAAAAACCCCGCGAAAACTAAGGTGGCGCCTTTTAAAAAAAAGGGTAATTTTATACAAACACCCCTATACTCCTATATATACACCCTTTTATGTATAACGGTGTTGTACTGTGTACATCACCGATGGTAATTTAAAGGTGTGTACATAGAATTTTTGTATTATCAGGATATGTGTATAGCGAGAGAAATAATAATAATAATAATAATAATAATAATAATAATAATAATAATAATAATAAATAAATAAATAAATAAAAAGAGTTGTATATCCTACCCCATAGTAAAAACTCTTGAGAGTACTTGAATGGTTTTTTAATTACCTTTTAAGGTTTAGATTATGTTGTTTCTTTCCAGACTATTTAAATAATCACTCTTTTGTTGTATAAATATCTGTAGTTAAGATGTAAACACAATATAAAAATATGTATAGTGTACTTTTTGTTATATCATGTGTAGAGTAAAATTAGCAAGTGAGCTCGCACGTTGCTGCGGGGGCAATCGTGATAATATTTATTAGAAATATGTTAGTGTTGTGTGGAATAAGCAATTATTTTATTATATATATATATTTTTGTATCAACTATTATAATATATATTCTAAAAATAAACTTGGTTACTGTAGCAACAGTGCACACGCAAATTTCATGTTTGCTCCATTTTAGTCCTTGAGGTTAGTGATCAATTGCGAAGTTAGTCCTTAACGACCGTTATCTAACAAGCATAGGGACTAACTATGCAACAGGACGCCACGTTAAGGGGCTAAAATTGAAAATTCACTTGTTACAGTGTTAAACAGTGCAGTATAGTGCTGCTACAGTGCAACACAGTGCCAAATAGTACCAAGCACTGTTACTAACTAATTTATGATTTCAGTCCCTCAGTTAGCTGTAAATTTCATCGTTAGTCCCCTATTAGCGATCTTTTGGAAATTTAGTCCTTACTAACAAAAAAAAAATCGATCGTTTTATTTCGGGTTTATATTAAACACAACAATCCCGCAGCAAAGCGCGGGTGCCCCAGCTCGTTGTTAGTAAATAGTGTTTTGTTAGCGGGGGCATTTTATATGTTATGTCATTGTCGTTGTTATCATTCATTCATTTCATTATGTCGGGGCGTCGTTTTATATCGTTCATTATTGTTCATTATTTTTTTTATGAGTAGAACATTCTTTCCCTTCGTTTCTTCGAAACTTGTTGCCAATTGCAAACAATGACCAAACTGTTATCTCATTGTCAGAACAAACGTTTATTCATTTACACACAAAAGTGGGCAATATCAATTGAATCCATACATTTTATGCAACAAATGACCAATATTAATGGGCTAATCTTAAGATCCAAAAAGTGTGGTATTCTTGAAGATACATACATGAACAATAAAATGAGGATACAAACGTAATATTAGAGCTGTAACTTTGGTGAACCTGCAAGTATAATATATACTATACTAGCTTATAGACCCGTCAAATTGACGGGTTTTTAGAAGAATGAATGAATCAAGAAATTAGGTGTGTGGGAAAAGTAAGACACAACAATGAAGGTAAAGATTTTGTATTGTTTTTTAATGAAATAATATGTAATAAGTGAATGATACAAAAGAGAAATATGAATGTAACTATTAATCTAATAAATGACTATGCACGCAGGCTACAATCTTCATGGTCTTGAAAAGCAAATTTATGTAGAGAGTGATAATTAAGTGATAAGCCAATGAACATTTCTTGAGCCCCTAATAAGAGTAAAAAAAAAAGTGTAAGTAAAAAGATGTTTGTGATTAATAATATAAAAATGTCCCAAAAGATATTGTATGTATATTTGTACGTACCTCTTCAAACATGGTTATAAACCTTGAAGAACTTCTTTGTAGACTACATTTGTAGTAGTTTTTTATAGTTTATCATCCGCATCAGAAACAACAACAATCAAACCTTTTTGCTTTTGACACGCGAAAGAGTCATATATTGTTGTCCATGTGTGAAAACCGGACGTGGCAGGTTGTCACATCAAATAAGTAAATATTATTATCATCATTTGTCCTATATATTTTACTTGTTTTATATTATTATTTGTGAGAATTGATACTTAATCGTTTTCTTTTGTAATTCACAGTTATAAACAAGCATTTGGGGAAAGTTAGTGATTTTGGACGAAATATGGAGCTAAATGATCAAGATGAAAAAAGTCTACAGAACTGAAGAAGATACGCCGTATCATTCTAGATAGATACGCCGTATGACTATACTTAGATGATTTTAAAGACCATTACCTGACTTTGAAGAATGTGCCGGATGTAATTATCCCATGCAGAGCCAAAAGTTACAGAAACCCTAAGCAGAATAATAGCAACGAAGAGTCAACACAAGACACACCCAATTGAAGATCTCAAGAGCAGTAAGAAGGTACTGCTTGTGTTTTAATTCTATTAAGTAGCTTTGTTTTATTCTAATAGTACACTTTAATCCATCAGGATTGATGGGCTTGTGACCGCCATATTGCTCCCCTTAAAATTGCTTTCCCATCGATTAAAGTTTATTTGATATTTATTTGGTTCTTGTTATATGTGCTTTGATAACCTCTGTGTCTAGTTGTGGCTTGCTTGGGCTGCCATACCCCTCCCACGATTACTTCACTATCATTATAAGTTAGTGTATGCCCTTAAAAAAGGTTAAAAAATATAGACATAAGTAATTATTAAGAGTTTACTCGCCTATAATTAAGATACCAATGAGAGAGAAGAGTTTACGACACTCATCATATAAAAATAGCAATAAAACAAGTGACAAGCTGCTTAATCATTCATCAGGCCTTTTATCTGTATCTATTATCTTTCTGTGTACGTGTTCACCATTCGTTGTATACAGTCTCATTAGTTTTATTATTTTATTAATCAACTCAAATCATGTCAGTCTCTCAGACTAAACCCCCTCGCGTTAGATTAGGTTGTAAAACTAACTTATGAATTGAAATACTGATAGACATTCTAGGTGTTAACGTTCCAATCTTAGTGATTGACACACTACTTACCAACTAGCTACATTGATCGGGTACACTGCTCCTACTGTGTGTTATAGGATAAGTCGGCTAAATATAAATTTAAAACTTGACAAAGAATAATCCTATTCTACAATGATATACGCACATATCAAGTATTTGGCGCCACTGCCGGGGAGTAAATTGTTTAATATCTGTTTATCTGTTAGTATTTAAATTAGGTTTTTAACTTATTTAGTTTTTAATTTTTAGTTTTTAACTGCTAACTTTGTTGTGTATTAGTTTAATTTCATTCATTGTAATATTCTAAATATTTGTTGTTTTATTAGTTTGTTTATTTTTTGTAATTTTTGTATTTTTAGTTTTCTCATTTTTTCTGCATAGTTTGCTGTTTGCTGTATTTTGTTGATCTAAACGATATGGTGTATTTGTTTTTACAGATACGGCGTATTGCGTTTTAAATTTTTATACAACGTAATTATTTAATAATTCAAATACGACGCATCTATCCCCTAGATACGGCATATTCTGTTTTTAATCAGAAAATTTTCAAAACCCTAAACGGAATACGGCGCATCTATTTTACAGATACGGCGTATTATTTATTTATTAAAAACAGATCAAGAATTTATTAAATTAACAAGAAGCGGCGTATCGATTTCGCATTGATATCAAAATCTTGTATTTGAAACTTAACGAACATACGGCGTATTGACTTTTGCTTATAGAGCGCATTTATTTTTAATAAGTATAGGTAATTTTGATAATTATAAAGACACGGCATATTTAATTTATTTAATACGGCGTATTGATTTTCTGAAATAAAAGTCTGATTTTAACGTATTAAGATACGACGTATCCAATTTATTTGATAAGGCGCATCGTCTGCAGATATCAACAACTTTTATTATTCATTTTCTTCCCTAATTTCTATGATTATTTTTCCACCGGACAAATCCTACTGACGATTTTGCCTATAATGACAGGGGTTACTATGGAAGATATCACGATGAACGAATATCTAGCTATGGAACATGAGAAGTTGATGAAATGTAAGGAATCTCCTACGGAAAAGCTATGGTCCTTGGAGAATGATGATGAATGTGAGATTTATGAAGTAAATTTTAGCGAGTTTCCAGCAGTATGCATTCATGATGAATCTGATGACTTGGAATGGAATAATGAACACTTGCGTTCAATTTTCAAAGAGACTTATGATGCTATTGTCTGCAATCTACCAGTTTTTGACCGTTTGTTTGAATCAGAGTCTCACACCATTATGCCGGTATGCTCAATTGAAACACGTGAAAATTATGAATTTGATGTACATGCAATTGATGCTAATCTAGGAAACTCCTCTTGAAAGCACACTCATGGAATTTAAATGCCTAAGTAGCATGGAGTGTGACCTATTTACTTATAATTTACTAATGAGCTACACTGAAGATGAATTTCTCCTCTTATGGCCAATGATTGAATCTAAGGGATTGGTTTGGACTACTATCGAGGAAGATGAAGGAAGGTTTCGAATTAAATATATGAACCAAGCTAATTACATGAAGCCATCACATGATAAGAGGCAGGACGAAGAGCAACTCGAAACTGCAAAACCTTCCTATATGCCTTATGTCGATCAATTCTATGGGTTAGATAAAAGCAACTGTGAGGATGAAATGATGTATGCTGAAGCCGAGCTATTCAAAAATAAATTGGTAAGATTGATGGATATACCTCTAACGACTGGCTATAACTTAAATATAGGGGGTCCTAAATTGGCTCCTATGAATGAAGTGAAACACATAATCACTTCATGGTTGTCACATAGCTTTTATGAGCAATTTGATGAATTTATGGAGATTCAAAAAAGAATGGTAAGTGATACTAGCTTTGACGTTAACTACGATCCTAATGACAATGATTTTTCTAAATGGTTAGCTGGTAAGTTCAATAACCATACGACCATGGATCGCGCTACTAAGAATGCACTTTGGGTCTATTGGAGGAGCGGTGATGACGAAGAAGTCCTAACTGATGAAGAATCGTCAAGTGATGAATCATACGTTGACTCTACCTTTAAGGTTGTTGTGGAAGAGCTATTCAGCATCGACATAGATGTGTTTGACTATGAGACACCGCTATGTAAAGAATTCAAGGAATTTAACTATCTTCTTCAAATTGATGTTGACACACTTATGTGTGATTTACAAGGATTCAAGAACTACGAGGATTTCAAAAATGCATAGTATTACGAATGGAACAATCAAGTGCCGTAGGTTGATGAAAAGCCTTGGCTTCTACATGGGACTTGGGAAGAACCTACTCAAGAGATAACTCATGCATGTCAGCCATTCCGATTCAAAGATGGACGTGTTGAATGGCCTACCTGCAATTGGGAGACTGAGAATCATTGTAATGGTGGAAATCTTCCGGGAATATATAGTATCGGGTATTTAACGCATTGCGAAAATTATGAATGGTATGAAGAGCTGGAAGATGGGGATTTAAAGATTAAAGCTTTAATGGAGAAATTATCACGAACTTGAGTGTGAGCTTATGATGAGATTAGAAGATTATTGGTGGAATAAGCAAAATATTGAAACATCACCTAATGAAACATGGAACAACTATGAGGTTCAGGATAATGGACAACAAACAAGTAGTAACGTTTCATTGTTAAGAGCCAAAAGTGGATTCGGTGATTATAAACCACGATAGTTGGAGCTAGCTAAACTCATTGATAAGAAGGAAAACGAATGGAAAGATGATATTTTCAATGAGCTAGACATTAATGGTACTTTTGATGTTGATGAATGAAAATATGAAGTCCAATTCTGTGAAGTATTAAGAAATCTGATAATGACGAATTGCAAAGGATGGGACAATAAGAAGAACGTTCAAAGGAAAATGCTTAACCATATTAAGAAGAAAATTAATGATGGTTATGAATCATGCTCAAGTGATGATACATGGTATAAAGAAGAATTTGAGGATGAAGAGAAATTACGATGCAAACAAGAAGGGACTAGATATGAGCCTCATACAGTGAATGTTGAGACCTATGTGGTAAAGAGATATGAGATCCATGATGATAGATGCCAGGTTCGAATGAAGCAGATCAATATCGAAGATGTCCCAATTAGTGGAAAGAATGTTTGGTTGTTCAAAAACGGAATTATAAAAGACATGGAGATTGAAGATCTCCTGGAAGCAAAATAGGAGCTGAAGATGAGTCTAACTTGAAGACTCTGGAATAAAGAAAAGTGCTCACCGGGAGACAACCCGGATTATCTTTTTCTGTTTTTGTTTATCGAGTCTGTCAGACCTACACTTAATGCGGCACATCTCCCTCAATAGATGCGGCGTATCAACTATACAGGTCATATCTATCATTTATTTCTATGCATTTTATTTTTCTGAACTATAAACTTTCTGTCAGTTTCTTTTTAATGCGGCATATCCCTGGTTAAGGATACGACGCATCTAATTCTCTGACTCGTATTAATTCCAGGCTCGATACGGCGCATCCATTTAAATAGATGCGGCGTATCGACTGACCTGATGAAATTTTCGGATTTTAAATTTTAAATTTTTAGGTTTTATTTTTACTAACTACTAATAATTTTTTCACAAGCTTTAACTTTCTTAACACAAGTGTTTAAGAATGGTGGTATTTATATATTTCTGTATTTTCTGTGAAGACATCATTCATGGAGGGTTGAACGCTTTTCACTCACAGAAAATAAAAAGTTGCTCACAAACGCATAATGGAGGATCATACTGAGCAAATCTCACGGGATTTTTCCATTCTAAATCTTTCTATTTCCTGTTTTTATTTTCATATTCAAACAACGAGGACGTTGTTTAACTTAAATAGGGGGATGGAGAATTAGAACGTTACTTGTCCTTAATTTTTCAAAAATATGCGTTAACTGTGCTTAATATGCTTAAATTGAAAATTTTTCTAGCATGTTTTTGTTAAATCTAAGTTGCATAGCCGCACACATAACTACTAGTATATAAAATTGTGAGAATTGAGCGTATCTGTTTCCTATTATTTACCCTAAATTCCACAAATATATGAGTGTGCCGGTGACTTGTAAACTTTAGAACTTGGCTGTATACTATTCGAGACCACCATAATGAGTATTATTGATATAATTGGAGTGACTTGTCTAACTTGGTAAAATTTCTAGGATTACACCTAAATAGCCTTTATATGTTATGTTATATTAACTAACTACACTAGTTAGTTAACCCCCGTATAAACCTTTTTGTTACTGTAATTTTTAGAGTAAGATACCCCTAGAAAAACCCTCAGAGCCATTCCTTTCGTTTCTTACACCAATGTTAAAAATGTTTCATTACACCTTTACACCTTAGCCTGCCCTGTAGATTTAAGTCTGTGGTTAGTTGCTTTTGGTAAAAGTGTGTTTCCCCTCATTTCCTGTGTTCATGTGCTTAATTTATTATCTTTGGTTAGGTCGGGGAATTGCAAAATGCAATTGGAGTGAAAGTATATATTGTATTTTTAATTTTCATGTATTTACTACTTTCACTATTACCTTTATGTCTGAAGTTATGAAAAATATGGAAAAATTATCCAGATTTATTGTTCTAAGTGAAGTGGTGAAATTTTACACCATTAGTTAGTTTTATTTGATTTTAAAAAAAAAAAATCGAAAAAATAAGAAAAGATAAAGAAAGAAGAAGTTGGAAGTTTGAAATACCAACGATGTAAAGTTTTGGATAAGTGGTAGATATTGCCACTATAGATTGTATTATATTTGTGGATTGCAAGGGAGTTGGCCATTATAGGAACGCCAACTAAGGTTTATTCTTTGATTAAGAAAATTTTGAGTCTAATTCATGTCTATCTAAAGCGTGAGTTTCCGTGTTAAAGCATGAGTTAGTCAATGATATATGTCTTATTCATGGGATGGTTGGGAAAGTGATTAACCACACATGGGACTTAATCTATTTGTTTTGTTTATTTTTTTATTTTACACAAATTTATGTATTTCCCAAATATTATCCATACCCTATACCGCATATAGCAAGTGAGAATGTCAATTGTGTGAATAAGGTAGCGACCATCCGAGTATTAGATTAATCAAATAACGCGCTAGTGAGCTGGTGTGTGACTTGGTGACCATCCGTTATGTAAATAACGCGCCAGTGATCCAAGAAGCACACTAGTGACCATCCGTTATTTAAAGCGTCGAGGACTCGCGCTAGCGATCTATTAAGTTTATGCATGAGATGTTCGAAAGAAACTAGGTTTAATCCTAAGCCATATCAACCCTTTTTGCCGCTTTAGAGTCGTTACTCCTTAGCTTTAGTGGGGAAGATGTGTATATTTGCCAAGCCTATGATAGAATATTCGCCACGACCGAGCAATTGAGCGAATTAGATTAGTTGAGAGATTGAGAGATATATTTTATTTCTAGTTCATTAAGTTTTTGGTTGTGCAATTATGATAAAACGAATAAGTGCTTAATTATAAAAACACATCCTAATATCTTTTAGGATACACTTTCATAAGTTTAATCTAATGTTTACTTGGGGACAAGTAAAGTTCAAGTGGCGGGATATTTGATAACATCAAATAAGTACATATTATTGTCATCATTTGTTATATATATTTTACTTGTTTTATATTATTATCTGTGAGAATTGATATTTAATCATTTACTTTTGTAATTCTCAGTTATAAACAAGCATTTGGTGAAAGTTAGTGATTTTGGACAAAATATGGAGCTAAATGATCTAGATGGAAAATGTCTACTGAACTGAAGAAGATACGCCGTATCATTCTAGATAGATACGCCATATGACTATACTTAGATGATTTTGAAGACCATTGCATGACTTTGAAGAATGCGCCACATGTAATTATCCCATGTACCGCATTTGAAACCTTGGTCAACAAAGAAGAACCAACTTTTTCTACTCCAGATATGCCGCATTACATTCATTACATACAGTGCATCACTCTCAAGACTTCACCAACAATAATCCAAGATACTGAAGGACATGAGCCACATAGAGATTCAAGTTACGCCGCATCTGAAGACGGTGTACGAATATTGCAGAATAGAATAATCTTGGACCCTACGCGAAGATAAGTCAATGCGCTGCATCTACTTAGTTGATGCGCCGCATCGAACCCTGTGACAGAAACTATAAATACCCTAAGAGAATAGCCGAATTTCGTGTGCAGAAAAGAGCCAAAAATTACAGAAACCCTAAGGAGAAGAATAGCAACGAAGATGTTGATCCCAGTTGAGCAAACGATCTTTATAAAAGTTGACTTGAATTTAATACTTAAGCTAAAACGCAGAATATTAAAGCTTAACTTAAGAAGAACAGTTAATCACTATCAACACTTCAATATATTAATAATACAAGCACTTGACAATGCTAGGGTTTTACAACCTTGAAGTGTAAACGAAAACAAAAGTAATACGTACCTACTCTAACCCTAGGCACCTCCTTTTATAGGCCAAGGAGTCCCATTAGGTTTACAATTACTTTCTACACAAGATAAGAATATTCTAAACCTATAAGATATACACACAATCTATTCTATAATTATCCACTCGTGTATACAATTCTATCTCTTCACCAGCAGACTATTTAGCAGTACTTTCACATAGCAGCAGTTTGATTACTCTAGCAACATAATCATTATCCTTAGCAGCAGATTCATATTAGCAGCAGTTTGACACTTAGTGAAATTCTGAGCAGCAGAATCTCAAAACCCAACAATCCTCCCCTAAACTTAATATTTATTTCTAAATGATTAAGTTTCTTCAAAGCTTAAATAATCACCAAGAGGATGCCTCCAAACACTTACATCTTCTGATCTCTTTGAAAGCTTTTTCTGATAATTGGATCCAAAATCTTTTCATACTTTTGTGTCAATTTGTAAGCTTGGTGATCAGACATATAATGTTGTTGACACTTGAGAAATCCAGGTCTAACCATCTATCTAAGTATCTCCTTACACTTATTCAAACTAGGATAATCCTTCTCCACCAACAAAAATAGAGTAACTGCACCAAATCTTAATTCATGAACCCCACAAGATTGATATAAAAACCATTTATGTACCTTGTTGAATCCAATTTCATTCCATTCACTTTCACCTGGCTGAGGATCAATGATGAGTGCTCAAACACTCATCATTTTTGGTCAATCTGAACTACAAAAACACTCAAATATGCATCAAAACACTGAAAATATTCCAAAATTGTGTTTTATATGTTTTAGATGCAAAATGAGTAAAAACAGATGAAAAACGTACAAAGTTTGCAAAACTGGCTGTTTCAGTCCCCCAACTTTCAAAAATTGGCAAAAATAGTCCCTGGGCACATATTTTAAAAGAAAAGTCATCAAAGGTCCTTTTGAAATCATAAGTTGTCATATTTAGTCCTTTGGTGAAAAATTTCAAAGTTTTGAGAAATTACAAATTTAGTCTCTGGAATTTCACTTTTGGCAAATTTGGTCCTTGGTGGGAAATATTAAAAAAAAAATCATCATTGGACTTTGGGAAATCACAAATATCAATTTTAGTCCTTGGGATGAAAGTTTGGGAAATTTACATGTTTGGTCCCCATAGTTTGGAATTTTGCAAAATTGGTCCCCGGGAAATTTAAAGTTGGAAAATCTCATTTAAGGTCCTTGGATTATGAAATGTGGCAAGATTGGACCTTATGAATACTTTGGAAAGATGACATGTTTGGTCCTTAATTTTCAGAAAATGACAACATTGGTCCTTGTGATTAAATATTATAACCAATTGGATCCTTGTTATTATAAACCAAACCTAAACAAATCCTAATCCACCCAAAAGCCTGATCCACTAAAAGCCCAAACACAAGGCCCAACTATCCCACCCCCGTTTAATATCAAACCACCCCAGGGTCAACGAGTCATTACCAGAGTCAAATACAATGTTCATCACCCCTTCCTCCCATAATACCCGCTTCCTGCTCCCCCTCCTCCATGATACTTCCACCAAATTCTCACCAAACCTCATTAATACTTCCCTCCAACCCTAACCAACCCCCCTCCTCATTTATTGCTCATCAAACCCACTAAAAATACCCTGCTCCTTTTTCCTGCCAAAACCTAATCAAACGGCTGGGATCATTTGAAGCCAATCCAAAGGTCCACAAGGAGTTAGAAAAGACAGAGGGACTCTACAGAGCTTATATATGTCAAAAAAAGAGGAGGAAAATAGTTAGTAGTTAGTTTTAGATTTTAATGTAAATTAGGTCAAATTAGGTTTAAATTAATGTAATATTTTATTTTTAGTTTTGTAATCCTCATTTTCAAAGTGTAATCTCAAGTTTCAATTAATTAAATTCCAAGTTCAATTTAAAAGTTCAATTCAGTTTACAAAATTTTGCATTTTTGCTCAATTTTTCAAAAGTTACTAAATGTTGTTTAATTGATCTCAGTAGGTTGTTTTTAGCTTATTAAAGTGTATTGAATCAAAAGGAAGTAAGAAATCAAAAAGGAAATGAAAAACAGAAAAATACTCAAAAATCTAAATTAAATAGAGAAAAATTCAAAAATTGGTGTTTAAAGAAGAAGCAAGCCCAGGAGCCTATGTGTTTTGGATTAATGATGGTTTAGAATCTCAGGGAGATGATAGGACAAAATTGGATGGTTCAATCTTTGTTTTGAGCACAGAGCTCATTGTAAGTCTCCATTTCAATTTTTAGTGTAAATTTGCATATCTTATTAGTGTTAGTTGTAATTGTTTACTGTTGTTGATTTATGCTTATTTATGTTTAATATGTGTTAGTAGTAGGTAAATGGTGGATCTTAGGGTTTAAAATCTCATCCTGCATCATTAAAATCCATTTATCAGGTTTAAAAGGGGTGTTTGGATTTGCAAGCTTGGCTGTGTTCTTGTAGTTGTTTGTGATTAATTGTGGTTTGAACAAGTTAGTATAGGCAATATTAGAACAATTGAACCACAAAATTCAGGTCTCAAACAACAATAGTCAAAATTCATTGTAATCTCCATTGTAGTTTAACTGTTAGAATTTTAAGTTAGCATAATCACATATGTAGGTTCTTATCTAGTTACATTAGCTTAATTTAGGTCTATTACAACTTATAACTACAAATTAAGTCATTAGGAATCAATTAAACATCACCAAAGTTAAAGTTACATAGAAACTGAAAAAGTCAAAAAGTGCCCCTTTGGCAGAAAACCGAATTTTGTGGAATTTTAGTGAATTTTGTGTTCAAGTTTAGGGTTTGAAATTTCGTGTGGATAAAATATCCCACCTCAGCTTTAGAAATCAGTATTTGTCTTATTTTTGTGATTTTTTCTTACTGCGTATTTGTAGGCTACAGGGCATGTGTTTGCCCTGCACACAGATCTTAACCAAAGGACCCATTTTCAATGCTCCACATCTGTTTCCTTAGTGGGTCCCACATGAGCTTATTGGTTTTTTGAAAAGCTAATAAGCTCATCTTCAGGGTCTTGGGCTTACTTTGTAGTTTTCACCTCAATTACTAGGGCTGCACCACCCATTTAAGTTGCCCAATTCCTGTTGTATGCTGAGTCATCAGCATATCACACCCATTTTCCATGCCCTCCCCTGGCCTCACCTGTGGGTCCCAGTGAGTGTGCTTTGGCTTTTTGAAAAGCCTATAAGCTAAGATTTTCATATCAGCTTTTACTTCGGGCTCTTGATCATCCTGGTGGGCCCCACATTGGCCTAAAGGTCACCCTGGTGGCCTGTTTCATACTCAGTTCAGGGCAAATACTTATTGGTTTTCCATAGCTTATTTCTTATGCTTACTTTGTCATTTATTGCTTATTCCTAGTTGTTGCATCCTAGTGTAGCTTAATTGCACATTGGTTCAGCCTGTGTGGCTTATTACAAGCCCTTTCAAGTTCATCACAACTCCTAATAAGCTAATGTCCCATCTGCCAATCCAATAAGCACTCAAAAGTGCTTATTTCTGTGTTCCAGCCAAACTTCCTTTTTTTAAAGTTTGTTATTTTTAGTTTTTAAATAGTTCTCAAAAATAAAATCCAGAAAAAGACAAAATTACAAGTAGTGATAGCTTCCATTTAATATCTTTAGCTTATTTTCAGCTTATTTATTAAGCAATTTCCATTTTTATATTTTTCCTAGGTTTCTTATAGCTTAAAATAATTTCAGTATTTTTTTCATATTTTTCTCTTTTCATCTAGTATTTTTAATAATTAATATTAGTTTTTATTAATTAATAATTAGCTAATAATTAATAATAATTATTTAAAAAGTCTTAAAAATATATTTTCTATTTTAAATTAGTTTTATATTACTTTAGATTTTTCTAAGTTTTAATTTTATTTTTCTAAGCTTATTTTACATTTTTTTATTATTTAGTGTATTTTTAAATAGTTTAAAATTAGTTTTTAATTAATAATAATTATTAAAAAAGTAGTAAAAATATATTTTCAGTTTGAAAATTAGTTTTATAATATTTTAGATTTTTCCAAATTTATTCTTCATATTTTTAGTGTAATTTCATAATTAGTTATAATTTAGGTTAATTTAAATAATTAATAAGTAATTAGAAAATAGTAATTAATTAATAATAATTATATAAATAGTGTAAAAATTAATTTCAATTTTCCAAAAAGTTTCTTTTATTATTAGGATTATAAAAATGTAATTTTCATATTCGTAAGTATTTTATTTGTATAAAACTCGCGTTTTTTTTGTACGTTCACGTAAACTTAAACTGAACGTACACGTTTTTAGGTTTTAAACGTTTCTGGTTTTTCCAAATTCACAATCTTGTTAATATAGCTTATTTAAGCTATTTCCTTGTATAAATCAGTAGTGTAATCAATCACAAACCCCTTTCTGTCCAAATTCACCCGATCACAAGCCCGTTTGAATACAATCCACACCTCGTCGGGACATAACGACCCGGGGAAACACTATATTCCGTGGAGCATTGACTCTAGGCTGTTTGACCTTGTTGACCATTCACCTGGTCAATTAGTGTAGGATAATAGTTTTATGTTGATTATGTGATTCAGGAGGTCGGGTTTGGTGGAAGAAGAAGAAAGCCATAGTTAGAGAGAGAGAGTAGAGAGAGAAAGGAAAACTAGTGTTTTATTGATAATAAGGAAAATGAGAAAAACACACACTAAGTCTCACCCCTCCATGGAAGTATGGAGGGGTATATAAAGCCTAACACAAGCTATACTATTGCAATATTACATAACTAGTCCATGTGTTTTGGCTTAACAAGATAGTAAATGTAATCCCGTAAATGTCGTTCCATTTACGTGTTAGGATCAAAGACTTTGATCCCAACAATCTTCCCCCAATGGGGCGACATAAGGGATTACTTACAACATTTCCTACAAGTACAAATACAAATAAAGAAAGGTCTTCATCGGCTCTTCAAGTGCTGAGGATGACTACAGTTGACGCTCTTTGTCCTTATCTTGTACCCCGGCTTGAGAACTTTATCTTTACTTGTAGGCAAATGATGTAATATGCATGAAATGGATTAACTTCCCCCCAATTCATGCTGCATGTCTTTAGTAGCTTCTTCGTACACTTCTTTTTGGTGAAGTTTCTGAATCAGCTTCCCCCCAAACTGACAACCGTCTTCAGCAGATTCGAAACTTTGATGTAGTCCACATGTCTTCTAACTATTGAAGTTTTGAGTACGCAGCGGAATTTGTAGATTACACCGTAAACCACACCAAGCAAATCTGACTAGTTACTTAATCACGGTTATGCTCAATGCGGAAGCTCCGTTCGGGGGTAACATGCAAGAAATCAGCAAGATCTTCTCACTTAAGTAGGCTACTTCACACTTCACAACCCGCGAGAGTTGAAATGATTACACCAAAGTCACAAAATTTAACCACTGATCATCTCTGCGGAAGTCTCTCCGGTATTAATAAAATTGTAAGCTCGATCACGTGAGTCTATTATGCGTCCCTGATGTGCACATTTCTTCCCCCTAATTGCAGAACCTCGTGGAAAATGAGTGTTTTCGCAAAGAAGGCAAGAAAAGGGTAAGAAAGCAAAGAACACCCACTCTATCTTCCCCCACGATGTCTTCGCGGAATCGGAAGCATACACACTATGTTTACGATGGAAAACGGAGGCAGCGTAACCCCATATGTCTAACTAACCGATTATGTGTGAAGAATTAAAAAATAGCCAGTGAGAATCAACTGCTGATAAGCAACTCTACTCTTTGATACTCTTCTCATCTAACTCTTTACCGACCCCATTATCATTCTATCGGCTCTTTGTAGTGACTACTGATGGAGAAAATTCAATATTATGAACTTGAGAGCGAAGTAAAATAGCCCGAACTTGTGACTTAAACTTGCACTAATGTGTGACTAAGAACCAATACTGAGAATTTCAATAATGGTAGGAAATCATATACCCATCCAACCATCCTTAATTGTATATGAACGTCTCTTGAATCATCCACATCTTTTGGTGACACTTGAGCACTACAACATAACTCCTTTAAAGTGATAGCTATACACTCTGAGCACAACAACGTAACTCCTTTCATCAGGTATAACTAGACAACTCAAGTCTTTGTCATTTGTACGGATAAAAGCTCGAACAAGGATCTCGAAGAATCATGCATCCTACCAACCCCGATATCTTCAAAATACTAAGTACACTCACCCGTGATATTCCACTTCAACCTCAAATAAATAATAAAGAATTAACGCCGTAGTCACATCTTACGGTTAAATGCCCATATCTAGCCTTTTGACGGTTTAAGTGAACTTGATAATGGTTTCCCGATCTTGTCAAAAATGTATCTCCCCGTGAAAATTTGTAATAACCAAAAATACCACTCCTTGCCAAAAAAATAATGCCAAACGGCATACAATGTATTAAAAATACATTGGATATTAAATTCAGTTAAGCCCAATATGATTCAATTGAGTACAAATAACTTGCAGCTCAAAGATAACGCATAGCCCAATCCAATGTCATAACATTAAGTCCGATTATTATTGATCCGGGCCCATAACAAACATATTACCCGATCCATACACATTAGTAAACATCATCACACAACCGTAATATTTGTCATTTGCAAACCCTACACCCATTTTACTAACACCAGCGCCCCCATCCACTTTTCTCTCACCAAACAGATAAAAAAATAACGAACCAAAAAAAATCTCATCTCTTCATACACAAATCGAGTAACAGATACAACCTTTGATTCTTCATACTATAACTCGAACATTAAACGCACACCCCTTTTGATTTCTTGCCTAGTTGTTGGATATGAGATTGAGGTTGTCGTAGGTACTGGTCTAATGTTCCTCATCATCCTATTACATTAATAGGACTGATGGTAAACTGAGTTTGGTATTTGGTTCTGGTCCTTCATCTTTTTATCTTTTAGAAACATTTTTGAAACTTTTGGATATTATGTTTTCAAAACTTTTACCACCTTCAGAAATTTGCGAAAATTTTGAACCTTATCGAGAATGTGAATTTTATCGAGACTGTGATTTTCGAAAACGTAATTATCGAGAACTTTTATTTTCGAGATCTTTGATTATCGAGAAGTGGATTATCGAGAACCTCAGTATATGTTATCGAGAACATGGTCAAGTTATCGAGAACTTTAGTTATCGAGAAAAAGATTTCGACAGTTAAGGGTTTATTGTTCTCGATAACAAGTCTTTTTCTCGAAAACAAGTACATATCGAGAACTTCTTATACAAGAAGTTCCGACCAGATTCCGGCGAAGTACCGACATGAGATTTCGACCAGCATATCAGACCAATATTCCTACCATTTTTTACCACCTTTTGATTTCACAGATTTTTGGTACAAGTTGAGTCACAAAGGTGACAAAAACAGAAATTGTGAGCGAAGCACAAAACTGACAACAAGAAATAGATATGAATAAATCTGATGATGATAGAAAATGACATTGTGACCAATAATACATATAAGCTGTTACCACAAAAGAAGTGATGGAAAAAAAATTCCAAGATTAAAAAAAAATGGGTAAAACAGCTTAAAAAATGATATACGAATCCACATAAATGACAAGATAACATCACAAATCAACAAAGTAATAACCTTGGCTCTGATGCCACTTGTAGGATCATAGTTTTATGTTGATTATGTGATTCAGGAGGTCGGGTTTGGTGGAAGAAGAAGAAAGCCATAGTTAGAGAGAGAGAGAGTAGAGAGAGAAGGGAAAACTAGTGTTTTATTGATAATAAGGAAAATGAGAAAAACACACACTAAGTCTCACCCCTCCATGGAAGTATGGAGGGGTATATAAAGCCTAACACAAGCTATACTATTGCAATATTACATAACTAGTCCATGTGTTTTGGCTTAACAAGATAGTAAATGTAATCCCGTAAATGTCGTTCCATTTACGTGTTAGGATCAAAGACTTTGATCCCAACAATTAGGTTGACCATTTGGAGCCAATCAAATTTTGGCGCCGCTGCCGGAGAGGTTGTGCGCGTTATTCTAAAGCGGTTTTCAGATTAGTGAATTGGGATATACATCCATTGTATATTTACCACCCTTGTTCATATTATCTTCTTATTTTCATATAAAAACAAAACTGTTCCCGAAAACATTTTAAAATCAGTTTTCAACAAAAAAAAAAAAAAAAAAAAAAAAATCCAAAAAGATTTTCTTCCTTACTTGTATATAAAATGTCTTTCCGAAAACCCAAAAATATTCACCTTTACCCTCTCACATCTTTGATTCTTCATTCCTTACCCTCCCAAACCTTTTGATTCTTTCTATGTCTCATCCACACCTTCTGATTTGTGAATGGTGTGGTAGTCCTCATAATGGTGGTAATTGCCCCAGCTGTGGCATGGTAGAGTCAGGAAACGGGTCTGTCTATAATCAGAATCCCTATTCCTACCATGACACCACTGATTCATTCCATCAGCTACCACACCATGAGACTCAGCAGTTTTACGGTTGTGAGTACTATGGTGGTTCACACTACAGTTATGATTGTCAATCGGGAAACACGCTTGTCTATGAGCAGTTTCCTGATAACAATTATGACTCTAGCACATACAACCCACAACCACACCAGTTTTACTGTTGTGATTACTGTGGAGGTCCACACTCTAGCTTGGATTGTCAAACAAGGAATCCATTTCCTTGTAACAATTACGACTATTCATTTTCAGACCCACCTCCACAGTACCAAATGACCCAAGCAACTCCTCATGATACTGAGCAAGACCTTTTACTAAAGGCTCTTGAGATATTGAAAGAACTTAAGGAGGAGTTGGTTACTACATCGTTTCAAGACTCTCGTGAGAAATCTATGGCAGAATTACTTGCTGAAGAACGAGAGGCTAGAAACAAAAAGAGTATGGAGGAATTACTTGTTGAAGAACAAGCAGCTATAACACGTGCCAAATTTCGTAAAGCTGCTCTTCTCGACTATGATGATGATAGTGATAATGAAGACACCCTTGATATCCTTCAATTTTATAAGGGTTCGTCAGATTCATCATTTATGATTCCTCCCATTGAAAATCAGGGAGAAAATAATGAGACGGAGAAATTACTAGCAGAAGATCAAATGGAACTCGTACAATCCATGAATGCTAGCTCCTCTCCACTCCCTCAGTCTATTGATATCACACCCGAAGTTCACACTCACTCTCTGAACATGGGGGATGAGCATCTTAGCACTGTTCCTGAAAAGGAATCGGATGAATTCATAAAGTCTAGTGTTGAGAACCTTGTCCCAATCCCAAGAGAGTCACAGGGAACTTTTAATCATATGTGTGATATTCCTTCCCCTCTTGAGTGTCCTAAAGATCAATTTGAGACTTTCTCCGATTGTAGCGAAGATTGTGCATCTTATGGAGACATCGAGTATGTTGAGGCATCAGTTCCACATTCTGATGCTGATCATCTTCTTGAGGAGTTCGCCGATGAACTCACTCACATCAATCCACTTCCAACGGGAAGTGACGATGATCTCTTTGACTTTGAAGCCGATCTGGGAGAAATTGAAAGTCTCCTTTATCATGATCCGTCACTCACTTCTGATCCCAACAATCCAATAGAGAATGATAATCATTTTGTTCCCGAAGCATTCAAAACTACTCTCACCAATCCTCTATTTGAATTCGACTGTGAATTCACTTTGATTTCTGATAATCCACTCTTTGATATTCAGAATGAGGATTGTGATGAGTCCACAACGGAACATGCATTCACAGATTCACATCTTGTGAATAATTCTCTTCATGAGGAGTTCTCCGGTGAACTCACTCATATCATGACTCCTCCGGAGTATGATAGCCCGGGGGGAGATACACTCAATCATGAGGATTCGCAAATTCCCACCCTTCCTCCCGGGATGTTTTTGAGCTTAACCCTTGAAATCCAAATTCAGGCTAATGAGCCTGTTCTCGTGGAAGAAGATCTTATCATGATTTTCATCATGGTTTTCTTCCTTTTCTTCACCTACCGGGTGACTTCTTCTCTTCTTCACTCCTTCGGGAATGAAGATACCATCTTTGATCCCGGCATTTTCATTTACCATTATCTTGAGCCGGGATTATATCTCATCGGTGTGGAACTTTCACGTGCTTCAAATGTTTGTCCAAACATCTTGAATGAAAGTCCGATGGAGATTGTTTCTGTTAGAGTTTGTGGATAAATATTAATATTCGTATGACTAGAATCGAACTCGAGACCACGGGATTGCACACTTTGCGTATGAGAATCGATGTTAAATAATTAATATATAAATAGTTATATTTAATTATTAAATCACAAATATTTATAGGGTCGAACAAGGAAAATGGAGGGGGTTGAATGTCGAGTTTTAAAACTTAAGGAGGTGCTAGCAATTACTTGTTAGACAAGATTTAAAGCTATATAAACACAACTTGGTCTCATTCTCGGATGATTGAAAAAAAACTCAATACGACCCACAACCCTTAACTTTAGATATTACATGGATCTTTATTTAGTATATTTTGTCTATTCTCGAATAACAGATTTGTTGTATATATTACCAGTGTGCATGCATTAATTGTCACAACAAGTTGTTATCATGTGTATGGCATAATTCATGCATGAGAATAGTATACACATGTATACTCACTGTATACATGGAACAATATGATTATGTATTAATCTATTGTTTTATTCGATCCAAAAGATACCAAAGGGTTTGACTCGTTTTATATTATATAAAGCTAAACATTGTTTTGTGTTTTATTTGTGATTCAAGAACTAGAATTCACATCGAATCGCTATTAGTACGTGTGTACAAGAACGTGGTACGATCACACTATTGATTGTATCTTGGATCGATTAACAAAATGGTAAGGGATTAATTATTGATCTTTATAAACCCTATTAGGGTTCATCCAATTGTTCAAGAATTCAAGATTGCGTACGGTACGTTCCTATTTATGTTTCGTTAATAATTATACATTATACTTGATCCATAGCTTCCGCATACGTGTGCACTTTGATTTTATGATAGTCATGTTATTTAAATTCTAACAGTGGCATCACGAGCCATGTATAACATGTAATTGATTACTAAAACATAATAAAAATCGTATCTTTAATAGTTTTAGATACATGTTTTGGATCTAGTTTTTTTTTTTTTTTTTTTTTTTTTTTTTTTTTTTTTTTTTTTTTTAATTCGAAACCCTAACCCTAATTTTGGGGGGGGGGGTCGATTTTTTCTATGAACCCTAATTAGGGTTTGTGGTTTAATTAATTAGAAACCCTAGGTCATTAACTAGTTAATTGAACGTATCTATGTGACCTAATTGGTAATTGTTATGCTTTGATCCGTGACGAAACATGCATGTTAGTCATGGGTTATTAATTGTTTGTTAATTGTTAAGCTTTTTCACATGTTACGATAGATCTAAATTGGGGAAGTCCCCATAATTATTAAAATCAATTATGTGCTATGTGGTATGTGATTAGCTTTGACCTACGCAATTGACTTGTCAATGTATGTGGCTCACTTCCATTAAGAGGTGAAGGCCCTAGTTAATTATATGCATATAAAAACCTAGAATTGATTTTGTTAGGATTTTTTCTAAAAAGATTGCATGTAGCTAATTGTTTCACCTTTATAATTGTTATGTTATTAGTTGTTTTGATTTGTCTTTATTACTTGTTTTATTGTTTAATTGTTGGACACGTTTGTAAGCAATAAAAGGGTGATTTTTATAAAGAAAATAATATGGACTAATAATGGTGAAACTTTAAGTGATAAAAATTGAATCTTGCGGTGTCTTATGTGCCAACAACGGTTCGCTTTGCACGGTAATTCGCTCCAAGACGAGACTAGCAAGATTCATACTTTGTTACATGTTTTGAGATTGAATCCATAAACTTTTGCTTGATTGATGTTTTGTACAACATGTTTTTAAAAGTAACTCCTTTAAGACAAAATTCATAGTCGTGGTAAGAAGGCTTGGAAAGAGCCTTAGAGTCTGCCTTGGTTATCACACTTACGAATACGTCTTAAATGAATTTCTTTTAAAATCATTCTTGTAGAAAGTCATCTTAAGGTTTTTTAAACCTCAAGTAAAACTTTGTGTATTAATTTCAAGAATTGGTAATAAAAGTTTTTAAAAAACTTATGCTATAAAGATGAGTGCATGCATCTTTATACATGATTTGATTTTCACATCAAACAAAAATACCCTAAAATTTAAGTTACATGCCATCTAACTATAAGAAACACTTGAAGTTATTATTTAGTAAACGTGAGACGCAGGCTAAATTTTAATGACAAGGTAAATTTTCGAGTGTGCGTGAGACCACACATGGAGAATTTGCAGTTTCTAAGTTAGACAACTTAATTAAGTTGATGCGTGAGACCTAGAACTTAAGGCATGAGATGGGATGAAACATGCTTACATGGCAAATTGATGAATCAATTTGATGTAAATCCCATAATGATCTAGGAATTGGAAATCTTGTTTGCCAATTATTGTTCGACAGATTACCATCTTTTATACTTTCACCACTAGCAGATCAACTGATGTGGTGGAATCTATGTAAAGTTGGATCCTAGATTTTCAAGAAAATATGTTGGTTATATGAATATATCCTTGGGTATTATATTTTCTTGGAAATATAAATTATCAAAAATACTAAAATTGAATTTTGTAAATTCTTTTAAATGTATTAATGCAACATTAAAACCGTAAACGTGAGTTATTCTTTTATAAAGTAAATTGATCTACACCCGTATGGGTTTTTTTTGTTAGAGTCAATTTTACTAAAAGAATAAATCTAGTCTTCTTTCCATTAGGAGAAGTGTGAGACTTAATCCTAATCCTTTTCATGAATGAGAAAGGTATAATAGGATGATTAGAATTGTCTAAATTCTAAATACATAACTCATAGCAAAATTTAATAGTAAGATTATTTGCACTTCATGAGTTATTAAATTAGAAGCTAGACTGATTACTGCACAATGGTAAAAGACAAATTAGATTATTTTATCTAGTTGTTTTGATTTGAGCATTTACAGATACTACATACAATTGTTGGAATGGTAGATCTATACAGGAAGAAATTGCATGCCCAGTTTTTTTTCAAGTTAATAGTTTGGAATGTGATGAATCACATTTACATAGTAGAATACATTCTTTTAGAACCTATATATAATTGTTGGAATGGGTTTTCTTAAAAGATGTAGGAAAGTAAATAGTACAATATTTCCTTTCACTGATTAATGAAACATTTACAATGTTGTCAAATTCAGTGGGAGTATTGTGTTCTTATGGCTGAATAAGGGATTATTGTAATGTTCTCTAATTCAGTGGGAGTTATAAGACTTATTGTCTTAATTGTAACTCAGATTATCTTTTGAATGTCTCAAGATAATTACTTTCCAAATATAGATACTAATATTTTCAAGGATAGTCATGTACATTTCCTTGATTGATTGAGTAAACTCTATATCTACTAGTTATGCTAATGACACAAATCATATTGTTCACATTAACAAATGCGTGCGTGTTGTTTATGTGGTACATGATGTTGCTCCATGCACAAGTGGGAGAAATCTACATTGTGTGCAAGGTACAACACATGAGAATATGATTTAAAGGACTCTCTTAACTGCAAAGTAAGAGACTATAGTTCCAATATGAT
Source organism: Artemisia argyi (assembly GCA_030686995.1). Taxonomy (NCBI): domain Eukaryota; kingdom Viridiplantae; phylum Streptophyta; class Magnoliopsida; order Asterales; family Asteraceae; genus Artemisia; species Artemisia argyi. The sequence continues at coordinate 144,240,315 of CM060695.1, read as the reverse complement.
TAATATACATCTAATCTAAGAAACACTTGGTGTTGAAATTTAGTAAACGTGAGACGCAGACTAAATATTAACAACAAGGTGAATTTCCATGTATGCGTGAGACCAACATGGATAATTTACTGTTTCTAAATTAGACATCTATTTGAACATGTGTCAATAACAATACTACTTGAACTTTAATATTTATGTATTATTGGAATGACATAAATGCATGAAGTAATATAATACTACTTCAATAATTATGTATTCTTAGAATGACATAAATAAATGAAGTAGTGTGTTAACTTGAAAATATTATTGAAACCAAATGATGGTGTTCATGATTACTTTAATTATACATGTTTATACTTTATTGTATAGTTATAAACATGAAGTCTTTTAAGTATTACAAGACTTATAATAAAGTAAGACGTTAGCTTGTTATGGTCTTTTAATTAAGACATATACAAGAAGTCATTGAGTTGATCAATGATTAATAACGTGTAGTGGGATTATAACAGTTTATGTCTTCTTTCTAAGACATGAACATGAAGTGACTTGATTAATAAGTACTTGGGTTATAAAGCATGCAGTTGGCTTGAAAATACTATTATACCATTAAGTTGATTTAGTTGGTAAATAGACAGGCTAAAAGATATATGGTTATCTTACATATTGTTAGATTGTCTTATAATATGAGTTCTAATGAAATACTAGATTATAGTATGTTCAGTTAGCAAATCGAACTCTTGTTGTAGTGTTTGGTTCAAGATAACTACATCTTCTTTTCTTCCAAAAGTTATCAAGGTTAGAAAATTGAGTATGGATTGAATATACTCAATTAGACTCCTAGAAGATTAATAAGACACTATTGAATTATGAAATGTGATGAATCACATTAAGTCTTAAATTGGAGTTCTGAATTTGTTAAGCTACTTATGGGGTAGGTTGTTAACAAAAGAATATCAGGAACTATCAATGTGTATTTGTAATGTCCTAAAAGAGAACGTTGGATTGTTGCTCTAAATTGCTAAGTAGTTATAGATAGTCTCTATATTACTAAAGGCAAGTGGGAGTTTTATCTTGAAGAGATAAAATTACAAGATACAAAATCTTCTAATAACACACTAGTGAAAATCATGATGAGGCTAAACATGTAAATGATAAACCTCAAGATGATGAAATTCTCATTCATAGATCCACTTGGATATCGCAGATATTTAATTAATATGCTGAAGATTATATGATGTAGTATTACCAAGAATAATGAATTGGGTAAATTACTCATATTATGAATGTTGTAGATGCTGTTCATAAAGATATTCAAATTTAAAATTCGGTTTATCTTAATTCTTAATAGTTAGAGAATGAAGATGAGTTTATTCAAAGATAATGTAACCCTAGTGGTTTAAATCTTTGAGTAGAAATCATATGAACAGAATTGTACACATATCTTAATGCATGTCTTATGACAAGATTATTAATCATACTTAAGCAATTAACTATGATTGAATACTCTTTCTTAAGCACATTAAAGATACAAAGATTGTAATTGTCATGCCTATTTTCGTGTATATGATACTTGACAATGAATATTAAAACTTTTTCTTGTATGATTACTTGAGCGAGGACGATAAGTAATCAAAAGGAGTTTATGAATTCAAATAAATCTTTGGAAGCGTACAAAGTGCAATAATCCATGAATGGATAAATGCATGCATCTAGGAGATTAATCTTATGTTTAATTATTATATCCATGTATTGATTCATAATTGAAATAAGATAATTTCTAAGTATTCCTGAAAGCTAGTGGGAGTATTATGTTTGATTTACTAAATCATATATATTGTAGAGTAACATTCCATATAAGTAAAAGGTTAGACTTAACTTGGAATGAAACTTTACTTGAAAGATTTAGGAAATAAAACATACAACCTTGGAACTAAAGTTTATTATTAAATGAACAAGTGCGGTAAATAAATTCTAAATAGGATATGATATATTATTTTAGATGACTAAATGGATATACATATTTGTAAAGATCAAACATGAATAAAATCTAAGTTTGACTGAAGGATTTTCATGTGCATTATATTATTGTTGTATCATGCTTAAGTGCTTAATGATTTGACAATATTTGATATCCAATTAAAAGTTATTATATAACTTGTGTAATAGATATTCTAATGGAAAATGTTTGAAATTAGAATAATGATCCTCAACCTGGAATAGCTCCTAAACATTACACAATGGATATTAAGTTTTCAGAAATTTTAAAGAGCGTATTGTGGTTTATATACAATGATGCTGGTTTAATTGAGATGGCACTCAATAACTAGTCATGAAGGATTTCATGAGAACTAGTTGTGCTCAACTAAGAGCATAGTTGCATTAAACATTAAAGAATTAGAATACTTTAAACTTTAAAAGGTTTGAAAGTTTAATTGTCATAAATTGGTGATTGAGGATGACACACCATTTATGAAGTATTGTGTGGTAATATCAAGATTGTTGAATGCACACATACAAGAACTTCAATAATTGAATTCCTGAAATAACTATTCTCAAAATTCCTATAGATCAAAGTTAGTTGATTTATGCCTTGTCAACAAGTATGATTGACAAGACTTGAGGCATAATTCATTAACTAGAATTATCATGCAATGATATATTTAGTATTTGGATAAAGGACATTATGCAATTATTATTTATAATGAATTAAAGTACTTAGTACGTTTGTTTTCATTAATAATAAATTATGTCCTATATTTGCATGTTTAAATCCGTGAATAACTTATGTTATTCTAAATTGTCCATTGTCGATTAATGATATGGGAATATCATTAAACTAAGACAAATCTGAGTATTTGTTAAGAATATACTTGAAAGTATATTGATGCGTTGACATACCAATTTCACATGATATTCGATAAATTGAATATAGGACTTATCCCAACTACATGATTTTACTTTATTGATCTTGTCAGTAAGTAAATCATGAATTTGTTATCCTCAAACTTGAGATACTAGATAAGAGTCATGAATGTAGTGCATTTTTGTGAAGCAATCTACCGCTCACCGTAACACAACTTGGTCTCATTCTCGGATGATTGAAAAAAAACTCAATATGACCCACAACCCTTAACTTTAGATATTACATGGATCTTTATTCAGTATATTTTGTCTATTCTCGAATAACAGATTTGTTGTATATATTACCAGTGTGCATGCATTAATTGTCACAGCAAGTTGTTATCATGTGTATGGCATAATTCATGCATGAGAATAGTATACACATGTATACTCACTGTATACATGGAACAATATGATTATGTATTAATCTATTGTTTTATTCGATCCAAAAGATACCAAAGGGTTTGACTCGTTTTATATTATATAAAGCTAAACATTGTTTTGTGTTTTATTTGTGATTCAAGAACTAGCATTCACATCGAATCGCTATTAGTACGTGTGTACAAGAACGTGGTACAATCACACTATTGATTGTATCTTGGATCGATTAACAAAACAGTAAGGGGTTAATCATTGATCCTTATAAACCCTATTAGGGTTCATCCAATTGTTCAAGAATTCAAGATTGCGTACGGTACGTTCCTATTTATGTTTCGTTAATAATTATATGTTATACTTGATCCATAGCTTCCGCATACGTGTGCACTTTGATTTTATGATAGTCATGTTATTTAAATTCTAACAGTTTCTTCCACATCATGCTTCCCCAAGAACAAATGAATTCGGGGTCGAGTCAAGCTAGTGACTCGGTAAACAAAAATAGTAGCATGCTTATAGGGTTTTCACCCTAAGTGTGGGGGAGTTACCCCTGCTGTGGTTACCAATAAAGTGAAAAAAATGGTGCTTCCACATTTAGCTTGTAATGTTGCCCTTTTACATTCAAAGAGTCGGCATAATAGCCGGAACTTTGAATATTGAGGACAATATTCAATTCTAAGTGTGTGGGGGGGGGGGGTATTCTAGCGAATTTTATCACATTTTACCTTCTAGTACCCCTTTTTTGACCAAAAATTTAAACATTTTTCACTTAAGTTCAAAATTTTTTGTTGTTATCAGTCCGCCATGTCTAAACGACAAAAGGATTGGCTAATCCAGGAGCAAACGGCTCTTGGTAAAGATAACTCAAATCCGTTGACGGCTTGCAATTTGCCCAAAATTGTATGGTATCTCAACTCGTCATATCCTAAAAAGTGAAAGAGTTGGCTAGCCCGCAAGATTATGGCTTGTAGTAAAGGCAGTGGAAAACCATAATTGGTAATCAGCTCACCAAGATGTTGACTATGTCCATCAGTGTTGCAAAAATTGGCCTACAAGGCCGATTAATCGGTGATTACAAGCTGAACGGCCTTGGACCTTGGAGCGAATTACAAGGTAATCGGCCGATTAATCGGCCTTGGACCTTGGAATCGGCGATTAATCGGCCAAAAATCGCTACACGGCCCTCGACCGCCTCGGGACCGATTCACAATTTTTGCAACATTGATGTCCATCAAAAGTTGGCTAGTCTAGAAGCAAACGGCTTCTGGTAAAGACAAATCAAATCCGTTTACAGCTGGTGGTTTGCTCAAAATCACATGGTTATCAGGTGGACCATAGTTCTTACTTGAACTGAAACATTTGGCTACTCCAGAAGTAATGGCTTTTGGTAAAGAGATTAAAATCCATTAAATTTTCAAAACAGTTTATTGTTAGGGACTAGCAATAATTTAGTGTGGGGGATTGATGAGTGCTCAAACACTCATCATTTTTGGTCAATCTGAACTGCAAAAACATACAAAAACACTCAAATATGCATCAAAACACTGAAAATATTCCAAAATTGTGTTTTATATGTTTTAGATGCAAAATGAGTAAAAACAGATGAAAAACGTACAAAGTTTGCAAAATTGGCAGTTTCAGTCCCCCAACTTTCAAAAATTGGCAAAAATAGTCCCTGAGCACATATTTTAAAAGAAAAGTCACCAAAGGTCCTTTTGAAATCATAAGTTGTCATATTTAGTCCTTTAGTGAAAAATTTCAAAGTTTTGAGAAATTATAAATTTAGTCCCTGGAATTTCACTTTTGGCAAATTTGGTCCTTGGTGGGAAATATTTGGAAGAAAAATCATCATTGGACTTTGGGAAATCACAAATATCAATTTTAGTCCTTGAGATGAAAGTTTGGGAAATTTACATGTTTGGTCCCCGTAGTTTGGAATTTTGCAAAATTGGTCCCCGGGAAATTTAAAGTTGGAAAATCTTATTTAAGGTCCTTGGATTATAAAATGTGGCAAGATTGGACCTTATGAATACTTTGGAAAGATGGCATGTTTGGTCCTTAATTTTTAGAAAATGACAACACTCGTCCTTGTGATTAAATATTACAACCAATTGGACCCTTGTTATTATAAACCAAACCTAAACTAATCCTAATCCACCCAAAAGCCTGATCCACTAAAAGCCCAAACACAAGGTGTTACAACTCGTAAATTCTGGTCTTTTCCCGAACTTTCACATTTACTATTCATCGGTTACTATTCATCGATCACTATTCATCATTTTACTATTCATCATTTTTGGTGTCAGTTTGAGATTCCGAGAAGCATTCAAAAATTTTACTATTCATAAAACACTATTCACCTCCGGAGAAAATTTGTCATTTATGCGTGAGTTGTGTCATTTCTATATACGTACGATTATCTAACTAATAAACGTTATCTTACGAGCTATTATTTTGAATAATTGATCCGACAATCCCAACTATGGTCCTAACACATTTTTATACTCATTATAATAATATAAAAATTATATTATTAATTTACCCGGTGTTTTAAAAATCAATTACTATATTTTACGGTCGGAGCTTATAACTCCGTCGGTTTGCCATATTTCAACCCAATAATTATTTTAACACCCGATTCTCATCAGGAATATTATTTTACAACTTTTACAACTTCGTCATATTTTATTTCATCTCGTTACGATTTACTTTTAGATAACTCGGTACCCGGTAACACCTAATACACAACAAAGCTTAACTAATACTTGTACCTAGGAGACCAAGGTTTTAATGAGCACACATACTTTTTTTTTTCTTTTCCTTGTTTGGTGCCCCATGTCTCCCCTAGCCCTATACACTTGATTTATTTGACCAAAAATGTCTATAACTAGTTATGACATTTCATTTTTCATTTACACCTAAAGGATCACCAAACAAACTAGCAACAAAATGCTCTCATCTTCCTTCACCCTTTATGTACAAATCGACCCACCCAAGAAACACCAAGAAGAACCATCACTTTTCCAAGATCAAGTGTTAATCTTGTCCCTTTAGTTGTTCTTGTTTGAGTTTTGTAATAAAAACTCAAGGTTTCTTTGGTTTTACTCATCCAAGCTCTATAACCTTTCTATGTAAGTTGTCAAACTCTTGTACATAATTTCTTCATGTTATTTTTATGGTCATATGATTTCCATTCAAGATCTATATGCATATGTTAGTATATACCACTCATTTATATATATATATATATAACTTTTGAACTCTAGAAATGGATTATAGTTAGATCCTTGTTAGATCCACTTGATTTATGATGTTTAGGAACCCATGACACCCTAAGAAGGTGTATGGTAAGATTAGACTAGATTTGTGGTGATTGAAAGTGGTTTGGTTGAAGTTGAAACAAGTTTGAAACTAGGAAAATGATTTTTGAAACTATATTTATACCTACTGTCCTTATTTTGAAATCGTGGGAAAATCAGTAGGTGGTGGGTAATTTTTGACCAAAGATTTAGAAAATACTTTCAAAAACGAAACTTTTGGCGAAAGAACGGATTAAAACGAGTTAATAACGAAGGAGATATGATTTTCCGAATTTAACGACGAAAACTAGTTTTCTGAAAAACTGCTTGCTGATGAACAGTTGTCACGGGCTGTTTTGGGCATAAAACTTGATCTAGCCGTCCCGACTTATCAAAAATATGTTAGTATGTTGTCCCACGATTCCGGGAATGTAAAGAACATAGAAAACGAGCTTATAACGACCAAGATATACACTTTTGAAACTAGGCGAACTATATATATATTTGACAACTTCTAATAGCACATATTCTCTTAAGTTATGGAAACACTATAAATCAACGCCAACACTTATTTTCAAACTACGAGTGGTATAGGCTTCATGTGCATGTACATTCATCGCATCCCCTCATAATTTAAGTAGATCGTATCATTCGTTCATTATAGGTCGCGGTTAGAGATCGAACCTCATTTCTGTGTAACCACTTTTGTCTTCGTAACTATCGTACCAGGTGAGTCATAGCCCCACTTTTACTCTTTAGTACTTGTTTTAAACTCTTTGGGGGAGATACATGCTTAAACTGTTTACTCTTAATTGAACTTAAATTACTACTTGACCTTATAACTTGTTCTGAACTATTGAACTTGACTTGACTTTTGAACTTGACTTGAACTTTTGAACTTAATGTATTGTATGTGCTATGACCTAAAGTCTCGCCATTTTTGGTGGAGCGTGCTAAGTCTCTCATGTTCAGAGCATCCTTAATAATTCTTCGCTAAGTCGGCGGAGTGACTAATAATTCTTTGCCTAGGTAGCGGAGTGACTTCAAGTCTCCTTTGTTCGGAGCAACACTATAAAGTCTCTCCTGTTCAGAGCATCCTTAATAATTCTCGCCATGGTGGAGTGACTAATAATTCTTCGCCAAGTCGGCGGAGTGACTAATAATTCTTTGCCTAGGTGGCGGAGTGACTTCAAGTCTCCCATGTTCGGAGCAACATTATAAAGTCTCCCTTGTTCGGAGCGGCCTTGACTTATTATTGACCTCGGGTGCTTGACTACTAGACCTAAACTATTTTAGCAGTGGGTTGTGAACACACAGGTTACAAGTCTCTTATGGCGGGACTTGTAACTGAGTGGATTTATGATACCTTTGCTGTGTGATCATTTTCTATAAACTTTATTTGTTAAGCAACTCTATGAACTCACCAACCTCGTGTTGACACTTTAGCATGTATTTTCAGGTTTTAACTTATGGCACGCTACTGGAGGTTTTGGCAGGGCATGGCATGGTCATAGAAGACTCTGATTATTTATATGGGGACCGTTTTAAACTACTTTTAAGGGCCTACTTCCGCACTACTTTTAACGATGTAAACTCAACATTCTTGATTAAACAATTTTATTCTAAATGATTAAAGTGAAAACCATTTTTGAACTAGTGTTGTAATACCAATTGAGTTACACCCCAGCTACACGTACGCTTCCGCTGGACCCGATTTTGGGGGTGTGACACAAGGCCCAACTATCCCACCCCCGTTTAATATCAAACCACCCCAGGGTTAACGAGTCAATACCAGGGTCAAATACACTGTTCATCACCCCTTCCTCCCTTAATACCCGCTTCCTGCTCCCTCCTCCTCCATGATACTTCCACCAAATTCTCACCAAACCTCATTAATACTTCCCTCCAACCCTAACCAACCCCCTCCTCATTTATTGCTCACCAAACCCACTAAAAATACCCTGCTCCTTTTTCCCGCCAAAACCTAATCAAACGGCTGGGATCATTTGAAGCCAATCCAAAGGTCCACAAGGAGTTGGAAAAGACAGAGGGACTCTACAGAGCTTATATAAGTCAAAAAAGGAGGAGGAAGAATAGTTAGTAGTTAGTTTTAGATTTTAATGTAAATTAGGTCAAATTAGGTTTAAATTAATGTAATATTTTATTTTCAGTTTTGTAATCCTCATTTTGATAGTGTAATCTCAAGTTTCAATTAATTAAATTCCAAGTTCAATTCAGTTTATAAAATTTTGCATTTTTGCTCAATTTTTCAAAAGTTACTAAATGTTGTTTAATTGATCTCAGTAGGTTGTTTTTAGCTTATTAAAGTGTATTGAATCAAAAGGAAGTAAGAAATCAGAAAGGAAATGAAAAACATAAAAATACTCAAAAATCCAAATTAAATAGAGAAAAATTCAAAAATTGGTGTTTAAAGAAGAAGCAAGCCCAGGAGCCTGTGTGTTTTGGATTAATGATGGTTTAGAATCTCAGGAAGATGATAGGACAAAATTGGATGGTTCAATCTTTGTTTTGAGCACAGAGCTCATTGTAAGTCTCCATTTCAATTTTTAGTGTAAATTTGCATATCTTATTAGTGTTAGTTGTAATTGTTTACTGTTGTTGATTTATGCTTATTTATGTTTAATATGTGTTAGTAGTAGGTAAATGGTGGATCTTAGGGTTTAAAATCTCATCCTGCATCATTAAAATCCATTTATCAGGTTTAAAAGGGGTGTTTGGATTTGCAAGCTTGGCTGTGTTCTTGTAGTTGTTTGTTGTTAATTGTGGTTTGAACAAGTCAGTATAGGCAATACTAGGGCTGCACCACCCATTTAAGTTGCCCAATTCCTGTTGTATGCTGAGTCATCAACATATCACACCCATTTTCCATGCCCTCCCCCGGCCTCACCTGTGGGTTCCAGTGAGTGAGCTTTAGCTTTTTGAAAAGCCCATAAGCTAAGATTTTCATATCAGCTTTTACTTTGGGCTCTTGATCATCCTGGTGGGCCCCACATTGGCCTAAAGGTCACCCTGGTGGCCTGTTTCATACTCAGTTCAGGGCAAGTACTTATTGGTTTTCCATAGCTTATTTCTTATGCTTATTTTGTCATTTATTGCTTATTCCTAATTGTTGCATCCTAGTGTAGCTTAATTACCCATTGGTTCAGCCTGTGTGGCTTATTACAAGCCCTTTCAAGTTCATCACAACTCCTAATAAGCTAATGTCCCATCTGCCAATCCAATAAGTACTCAAAAGTGCTTATTTCTGTGTTCCAGCCAAACTTCCTTTTTTAAAGTTTGTTATTTTTAGTTTTTAAATAGTTCTCAAAAAGAAAATCCAGAAAAAGACAAAATTACAAATAGTGATAGCTTCCATTTAATATCTTTAGCTTAATTTCTGCTTATTTATTAAGTAATTTCCATTTTTATATTTTTCCTAGGTTTTTTATAGCTTAAAATAATTTCAGTAATTTTTTTTATATTTTTCTCTTTTCATCTAGTATTTTTAATAATTAATATTTGTTTTTATTAATTAATAATTAGTTAATAATTAATAATAATTATTTAAAAAGTCTTAAAAATATATTTTCTGTTTTAAAATTAGTTTTATATTACTTTAGATTTTTCTAAGTTTTAATTCTATTTTTCTAAGCTTATTTTACATTTTCTTATTATTCAGTGTAATTTTAAATAGTTTAAAATTACTTTTTAATTAATAATAATTATTAAAAAAGTAGGAAAAATATATTTTCAGTTTGAAAATTTGTTTTATAATATTTTAGATTTTTCCAAATTTATTTTTCATATTTTTAGTGTAATTTCATAATTAGTTATAATTTAGGTTAATTTAAATAATTAATAAGTAATTAGAAAATAGTAATTAATTAATAATAATTATATAAATAGTGTAAAAATTAATTTTAATTTTCCAAAAAGTTTCTTTTATTATTAGGATTATAAAAATGTAATTTTCATATTCGTAAGTATTTTATTTGTACAAAACTCGCGTTTTATTTTGTACGTTCACGTAAACTTAAACTGAACGTACACGTTTTTAGGTTTTAAACGTTTCTGGTTTTTCCAAATTCACAATCTTGTTAATATAGCTTATTTAAGCTATTTCCTTGTATAAATCAGTAGTGTAATCAATCACAAACCGCTTTCTGTCCAAATTCACCCGATCACAAGCCCGTTTGAATACAATCCACACCTCGTCAGGACATAACGACCCGGGGAAACACTATATTCCGCGGAGCATTGACTCTAGGATGTTTGACCTTGTTGACCATTCACCTGGTCAATTAGGTTGACCGTTTGGAGCCAATCAATCAAACATAATCTTCAAGCTGCGATACATTATCTTTTCAAATGCAAGATTCATATCAAGAGCAGTATTATTTCCTTTCCATCATACTTCTCTTTATATAATCTCCATATTGCAATCACATCATCCCTATCTATCTTATCAAATATCTGTGAAATTTCAATAAAACATTGAACTTCATGATTTGACCTCATGAATTCCCAATATCCTTCACTTCCACCTCTTATCTTAAAGGTATATGAGATGATAGGATGTTTTGCAGCTAAAGGCTTTGTCTTGATAACCTATGGTTCTTCTAGTTCAGATCAAATAGCCAGAGTTTTCTCTTGCTCCTTTTCTTCTGCAATTTCTTCTGCCTTTTCCAAGTCACTACTGCTGTCATCAATAATCTTTTTCTTCTTCCTAGCAAAGGTCTTATGACCAACACTTTTTTGTTTAACACTTTGACTAGGAGGAATTTTATTCTTTGTCTCTTTTACTTGCTCTGCCTCAATAAGCTCTACTTTATCTTATTTCTCAGGCACCAACTTCTTATTTATTTGAGCAAAATGTTCTAAATCTTCTGCACAACCCATAGGATAGAAGGTATCCATTTCCTTTTTAGCCTGTTGATACAAATTAAACACCTCTTGATCTGACTTGTGTTTCAATTGTACCAATCTCCAACCCTTCATATTCTTAAGGTATCTTTCTTGCTCTCTTCTCTGTTGAAGTGGAGTTGGTCCCCTGAGAATTTTCTTTTTCCTTCTTTCAGTAGCAGCTTCTTTCCTTTTCTTTGCTGTGAATTCTTGTATCCAAGCTTTAACATCAAATTCTGGAGTCTCTTGCTCTTCAATTTTAACCAGCTTGGATAATTCAATATCAGCATCCATTCTTATCTTCTCATTAACCCATTCCTCATACCTCTTCAAATCTTCTGTTTCCTTATCAGCCCTTTCTTTTTCTTGTTGCAACATTTGTTGATCTTCAATATCAATTTGTTCTTGTTCCTTTCTTGCAAAAGCTGCAACATGCTCAATTTGTAATTCTTTAGGCCAATAATGAAAAGGAATATGAGAGTAATCTATCCCTTTAAACATTATCATCTGTTCTTCAATCACCTTTCTCTTTCCCTTATCAGTAGATGATGAAATTGAACTTGAATGTTTTCTAGAAGTAGTAGGTTCTCTGATTACTAGTCCTTTTTGAGGTATTCTTGGTAATGGAGATGTTATTGTGGATGTTGGTTGTTGTGGTTGTGATTGACTTGGTTGTGTTGTTGGTTGAGATGGTGTCACACCCCCAAAATACCTGAATGGCAGCAGAATGGAATACCTGGGGGTGACTGTCATAGCACCATAGTTACAGTTATATTGAACGACCTAAAGTGTCGTTTTGAAAATACATCGTTTGATTCATTTAAAATATTCAGAGTTATCAAACATAGGTCCCAAAAGTCTTGAAAGGTTTAAAGAAAACAATTTTAGTACAATCAAACGAAAGTTCATAAGTGCATGAAAATCCAAAATGAGACGCGTCATCCTTGTTACTCAATGAAATAACTCCATGCATGCCATGAGGAATATGTCTTAGTTACCTGAAAATACATTGCGAAAATGGTCAACAATAATGTTGGTGAATAATCATAGGTTTGTAAGTTAAATCATATGTACATAAGCCACAAGTATAAAGTAAACCGACAAATGTCAAAATGCTACATTGGCTCTTAAGCTCATGACCCCGAAGCTAGACATAATATTGTATTGTCCCCAAAGGAGTGTTTACCAGGCACTCAAATAGATTAGACATGAAATGCATTCATTTTCCCGTTGGAGCAACCCAAACACGAATGGAGGAGTCACCCTCAATAGATCTATTCACTCACTCTCGTTTGGCAATATAATTAACGGTCCATGATAATAAAGGAGACTTAACTTGGTAGTAAGGCAACTTAAGCAATGCAAGGAATTTAATACTTTGGCATGTACGAAAATAAGTGATGCAATGTATTCTCCCCCGTGGGATTTGAAATCAAAATATTGAATTAAAACGGGGCTATAAAAACTCACCTGAAGTGATAGTACAATGTGATGGAATGATCGGGACAACAAGGCGCGAACACTAGCCGCAACCTAAATGAATGAATATGATCTACTTTAGATCAATGATGTAATGAACGTTCATGCACATGATACCTATACCACTCGTAATTTGAAAATATACTAGTTATTGTCAAAGTAAAGTATTTTTCCATACTTAGGAAAAATAAGTCTAACTAGACTTGTGAAAACTAGTCGTAATATATCGTATATAAATTGTTAGTGTTATGTCCATCGTTTTGAAAACCTTGAAATAACGTCTAGTAGTCATAAAAATAAGTCTTGGGTCATACGTACTTCATTAGTTAAGAATATAACTCTCGAACAAGAAATCTAGAAAATATAGTATTCAGTACGTAGTTTTATTATTTCTATTTGTGACTACTAATATAAATATAGTTTTGACGATATTGAAACGCGTATATCTTTGTCGTTTTAAGCTCATTTTCCTCGTTCTTTATATCCACGGATTCTTCTTAACATGTATTAATATATTTTTGATAGTTCGGCTCCTTTAGGTTACGTCTAACGCCTCTCTTTGTCCATTGAAAATCGTCCAACAGCACGTTATATTTTCAGAAAATAGTTTTCGTCGTTAAACTTGCAAAAATCATATCTCCTTCGTTATAAGCTCGTTTTAATCCGTTCTTTTGCCCACGGCTTCGTTTTTGAAATTATTTTCTAAATCTTTGATAAAAAATTTCTAACAATCTACTGATTTTCCCACGTTTTTAAAATATGGACAGTAGGTATATATTGTCACACCCTCGCCGAAGGCGGAAACACGAGGTGTAACGAAATCGATAAACATCACCAAAGAGAAATAAAACAATACCATAATTTACATTAATAGAAAAGTACATCATTACAACATTGTTTAGCCGACATCGGCATTTTAAGACACAAGTTTAGTTCCCAAAAGATAGCTTGAAATACATAATGCTTAGTGGTGACGTGTGAAAACTTCATTATGCAAGGACCATGAAGAAAACTTACTGACGATCACCTGAAATGCATGAGAGAAAACGGGTCAACTATGAAAATAGTTGGTGAGTATAAACGTTTTAAATAATAGAAAAACCATTTGAGAAAGTTCGCCAGGCAAAGGCATTGCAAATCCACTCAGTTCCAAGTCCCGCCATAAGAGACTTGTAACCTGTGTGTTTACAACCCACTGCCTAAAAGTTATGTGTCTAGTAGTCAAACACAAGTGGTCAATATAGTTCACAATATGAAATCATAGTATATAATAAAGTAAGTGGCAAGGCTCCTAAAATAAATAATATGCGTTCCGTAGACAAGGGAACGAGAGGTTGGCCGACCTCTAATAGCGCTATCCATACTACCTACTGCCCCACACAAGGAGGCCGCACGAACGGTACGTATAAACTGGAGTGCGAACGGCAAACCAGCAGGAGGCTAACAATTGCTGATGCACGTACGGTACATCTTTCACAAACTATTATATAGTAATAAATCAAAGTTACTCCGTAGACAGGGGAGATTTTATGTTGCTCCGAACATGGGAGACTTGATAATGCTGCTCCGTCGACAGGGGAGACTTTGCACTGCTCCGATCATGGGAGACTTTAGGTTATAGCACGTACAGTGCATTAAGTTCAAAAGTTTAAGTCAATTTCAAAGGTCAAGTCAAGTTCAAAAGGTCAAACAAGTTCAATAGTTCCAAACAAGTTATAAGTCAAAAGAGTTCAATGAGTAATAAACAATTTAGTTCAAGTAATTCATGCATCCACCCCAAATAAGTTGAAATAGTTAGAAAAGGGGTTCGTGAATACTCACCTGATATAAGCGATATGATAACAAAGGGTACGAACGGAAGTAAGACGCGCACTCTAACCGCAACCTAAATGAATGATATGATCTACTTTAGATCATGAAATGATGAAAGGAATGCACATGCACATGTTTCCCTATACCACTCTTACTTTGAAAAATACTTGAAATGACTAGTACATTACTAGTTATGATATTTGCCACTTGGGTATTATTTATTGAATTATATAGTTACTACATTGTTGTAAATTATTTTTGGTCAAAAAGCTGTCAAACAATATATGTTTCGCCGTTACTAAAACGTGAATAACTTTGTCGTCGTAAGTCCGTTTTACTCGTTCTTTATATCCACGGAATCGTGAGACAAAATACTAACATATTTTTGATAAGTCGGGATGGCTAGATTTAGTTTAAGCCTCGAAACTGTCGTGACTACTGTTCATCAGCAAGGTTTTTCAGAAAAATAGTTTTCGTCAATTAATTTGCAAAAATCATAACTTCTTCGTTATAAGCTCTTTTTAATCCGTTCTTTCGCCTAAAGTTTCGTTTTTGAAAGTATTTTCTAAATCTTTGGTCAAAAATTAACCATTAGCCACTGATTTTCCCACGAAATAGAAATAGGGACAGTAGGTATTTTTAATGTTTCAAAAACCATTTTCAAGTCTCCAAACTAGTTCCATCATCCATCAAACCACTTTCAAACACCACAAAACTAATCTAATCCTACCATACACCTTCTTAGGGTGTCATGGGTTTCTAATCATCAAAACCAAATAGATCTAACAAGGATCTAACTATAATCACCTTCTATGGCTCAAAAGTTAAATATGTATAAATTGGAGTGGTATAAATAATATATGCATGTAGATCTTGTAAGAAAATATATAAGCATAGTAATAACTTGTAAAAATTATGAAATGAGCTTTGTTAACTTACTTGAGAGGTTAGGGTGATTGGTGAGTAAGAAAACCTAAGTATGCTTGAACTTGTCTTTCAAAACCCCAAAAAAAAAAATGAACACAATCTACACTAGAAAACACACTTGAATCTTGAAAAATTTTCCTTGTTCCTTGTTTTGTGTTTGTGCCATGTGAACCCAAGAGAGAAGAGAGAAATATATGTGTTTCTTGATATCTTGTGAGAATGAGTGAAAGGTTGGATAAAAATCTTGATATTGCCACTAGTACACTCAAGTTGATGTAGTTAGTATGATTAATTGAATTTTTTTTGTAAGGGATTGGTATGGTATAAGGAGGGGGGCGGCAATTGTGTAAGAAATAAGTGGGATTTGTTGAGTGTGTAAGAAATTTGGTGTAGTATTTGTATGTAATTGTAGTTTTTAGGTGTACCGGGTACCGGGTTAATTTAAAAATAAATTTTGACGGAGTTAACCGGGCTAAAATAAAGTTGTAAAAATTATAAAAATAAGTTGGGTATAAATATTGGGTGTCCGGGTGATCATTGTTAAATTTCCACGAAATGCGTCGTATAATTATTAAACTTACGTTAATAATAAAATAAATTACCAAAGTACAAGGTAAATAAATTTTATGACTTATATGATGAAATAATGGATATAAAAATATATCGGGACTATTGTCGGAATATTTAGATATATTCGTCGTATATATATTAATCGGGCGTTAACGTTTAGTGAGAAATTATAATACGTAGAACATTTAATATATATAATATATTAATTTGAAAATCCTAAGAGTGGTATAACATGTAAATGACATTATGATGATATGCCGACTATTTCTAGTCCGTATGAGAGGTCCTTACTGATAATGCACGTAAATAGTGGAATATTCAAAGTTTGGGATTAAACGTAGACGTGGAAAATATCGGGTTGTTACATTCTACCAACCTTAAAAGGAATCTCGTCCTCGAGATTCAAATCGTCCATTCTATAGGTGTATGTGATCGCGGTTAAATTTGATGAAGCAACTAAGGTCGAAAACGCTAGGTCTCGGATTAGTCGGTGTTGTGTATAAGTTTTATACTAAGACTTAAGTGTTACGAAAATAACATAGTTGTTCAAGAGAATGTACCCGTTATGCTATTGTGGACATGTTGGGTGATAGGATTTCCTAGGAAGTAAGCTCGGCCACGTGCAGGGGGAATTTCAATGTTCTGATCTTGGGGGCCTTCAGTTGCCGCTGCCAGGTTTGGACGATTCTGTCCTTGGTTGGGAGTTCCTTTCAACTTTGGACAAGTATTCCGAAGATGATCCAAGCTCCCACACTCATAACATGCTAATCTTTGTCCTTGGTTTCCATTTCCATTTTGGCAATTCCGACTAAGATGGCCTGTCCGTTTGCAGTTGATGCACCTTGGGCATTCTCCGGAGTGGTGAAGGTTACATCGGGTACATTTAGGATGTGAGCCTTCATATCCTCTGCGCCCCTGATTTATTGCTCCATAGTTTCCAACTACCCGCTGCCTCTTGTCCTGTTGGTTTTGATCACAGCTTCTTTGCTGATCTTCCTGTCTTTTTCGTCCTTCATTATTTCCCTTTGTTAGTTCACCAGACCTGATCACATCATTTGTCAAGCGGTATGCCATGCCCACAGCGGCTTGTAGAGTGGTTGGGTTCGATGAAAACCGTCGTAATTAAATTAGACGTAAAGGTTGTAAAAATATGTTAGGTACAAGTATGGAGAGTTTGGGTGATTATTGTTTAGTTTTCACGAAAACCGTCGTAATTAAATTAGACGTACGATATAAATTAACTAAATTTCCAAAATACTGGGTAATTGAATTTTATAATACTTATGACGTTGTAAGAAGTCTAAAAATATATCGGGATCATTGTAGGGAGTGTCGGAGGTGTTAGTCTCTGATTGGTCCCGAAACAGTCAGATATTATTGACCAAGGTCAAAAAGTCAAAGACAGCCTCGTTCCAATTCTCCGGTGATAGTATAGTGTGTCCCCGGGTCGTTATGTCCCAGCGAGATTGAAATGGTGTCGTTTGAAATCGTTTATGAGTGAGTGGGACTGAGTACAGTAGCCCAGATGATATGGAATTGATTTTGCTACTGTTATTTTGGTATTGGTACAATGATATAATATTCACAAAAATCAGATATACACGTATATGCACAGATTCACAATTAAGTTTCACGCAATCGGACTGAGAAAGTGGGATTTGGTATTTAACAAACTACAGGGGGTGCTTTTGAAACTTTTTGAAACTTAAAATTAAAAAGGAATTTAAAAATGAAAATGAAATTATAAAAATGATTAAAATATTATTTAAATATTATTTAATTAATAAAACTATTTAAAATCTAATTTAAATCTAATTTTAATTAACTAAAAATGACAAATGATATAAATTAACCTAAAAACTTGTAAAAATAATTTCTAAACTTAAATAAGAACTTGAAAAAAGTATAAAAAATAAAAATAAATATTTTTGTCTTTTTGTGAATTTTTTATTAATTAAAAACTATTTAACTTAATTTAACTATTTAAACTAATTTAAATTACAATTAATACTAAATTAACTTAGAAAATTAAGAGAAAATTTATAAAATTACTTAACCATCACAGGAATCCTAAAAAGTTATAAAAACTCTAAAAATTATGTTTTAAGATTAATCCACTAATTATTTACCTTTTAATTAACTTAAGTCTAATTTAAACAATTAAAATAAGAAAAATGGAAAATGAACAGTAGAAATTCAAAATATATTTTCTAAAAGTCTATTATATTATATTAAGGCTAGGAAAAATATAAAATCTAGGTTATGCTTTATAAAAACTAAATATGCTATTTAATACTTAATATTAATTAATAATTAAGAAAACTAAAATTAAATCTTATAAATACTAAATAACAGAATAAAAATCTAGAAAAATTACTGAATTTACTTTAATATAAGAGGTAATTAATAAAAATATAAAAATAATAAATACTTAATAAAAATCTAAAAATGAAAATTAAAATTAAATTGAATTAAATAGAAACTATCACTTAATTTAAACTTGATTTTTCTTGGATTTTATTTTATAACTTTACTTTACTACTGAAAATGAAGAACTTTTGTGAAACCACTTTTGAAAATAGCTTATAAATAAGCAGTAGCACTCCCTTAGGCTTATCAGTTGACTTATGTTGACTGTGTGGGCAAATAAGCTCAAATGGGTGTAGGTGGGGTCCACAATGGTGAAAATGGGTACAATCAGGCTAAACAAACTTAAATAAGCAGAGAATAGTAAGAAATAAGCACAAATAAGCTGAATGCAATCAAATAAGCACTTTGTAATATGAAACTGAACACAGATTAGGGGACAGACTTTGGGGTGAATTCTAGGTGGGGTCCACTTGATCCTAGGTCAAACCAAGGGTCAATATATGATCCCTGGTAGGAGGGGGGGGTTGTCCAAACCAAGAATGAACCTCTGGGGTCCACTGGATTAGGCTGCAGCCACCACCAAAGTTGGTGGTGTGAGAATGGTCTGAGTGCACAGGGCAGAGGTTTGCCCTGCAGTCCACTTCCAAGGGTATTTTAGTCCACAAGAAAAATTCTCAAAATTAAAGAAACCTTGGGAAAATGAAGTTCAGGTGGTAAGGTTTAACTACAATGATTTTCAGATCATCAATCCAAAAACACAAATCACAATTAATCTTGGAACTTTGGGGAAAATCTGA
This sequence comes from Artemisia argyi, assembly GCA_030686995.1. Classification (NCBI taxonomy): domain Eukaryota; kingdom Viridiplantae; phylum Streptophyta; class Magnoliopsida; order Asterales; family Asteraceae; genus Artemisia; species Artemisia argyi. The sequence goes on along the minus strand of CM060695.1, from coordinate 144,220,889 downwards.
GATCCAACTTTTGACTTTTGATGAAAACACAAGTTTTGACTTTTGTGAGTTTTGGTTGGTGAGTACTGGTTAAAAAACTTGTATTAAGCAATATTGTAACTCTCCTAAACTACACTTACTACTTTTGAGCTAATTTTAAAAGTTTATGAACACAAATCCCCCACAGTTAACTGTGAGGGGGATTGAATTGAGATTTTGACTTTTTTGTGTTATGAGACTGGATTTTATGGTTCAAATCATCAAATGAGACCTAGTGCAAGCTATTTGAGCTATAGTCACCTTCTGAGATCAACAACAACACAATCAATTAGACTAATCCAAACACCCCTAATGCTTGACTGTTTTATGATTTTTCAAAGCAGATGATTATCAGGTTATGCAAACTTGATTTCTAACTACTGATTATGACTGAGGGACTTAGTTTAAGTACTTAACAACAGGTTACAGCTATAATCACACAGTTTTAACTCTTAAACTAATTTGACAGTTAAAATGCTAAGTTATAAGTAGTTAATTAATCTAACAAACAAGCAATGATTATTAAGCTAAACACTACTTAAATAACAATCAAAGAACACAATGCAAACACAGAATCTTAGATACAAACAAGAAATCAGAAACTAATTAGGAACTAAGTTCTTTAGTGGAAATTGAAATGAGCAAAAGCTTACAAGGCACGTCTAGCATGAATAAGAGGTTTTCCTAATGATGCCTATCTTTAGATAGGCTGTTCCAATGCTCAGCTTGCCCCTCAATGCTTCTCCAAACCTGAAAACAAACTCAGAATGCAAACAGTTGACCAAGTTTGACTTTTTTGTATTTTTTTAAGTTTTCTATTATCACTGGATTTTAGAGTCGCTAAAAAGCTTAAGTAAGCTTATTGGAACTTATATGAAGCTATTTCAGTCCATGGTACTTGCTCCAAATCAGAACTCAGCTTATCTTAGGATTGCATAAATTTAGAAAATGGAAATTACACAGATTAGAAACAAGACTTAGATTTTATTACTCAAAAAGATTAAAAGTACACTGGAAATACTACTACAATGCTTGAATTTTGAAATTACACTGAGATAAAAACTTAATTTAAAATACGACAATAAAATTGACTAAAAGACTACACAGCTTCATTCCTTGCATTTGCACTCCTTTTATAGCCCATGATTAGGGTTCTTGAGCATCTATGAGCAAATCCCACTTCAAATTAGGTCCGTTGGATGTCTGAAATGCCCCAATTGGCTGCCACGTATTTTGGCGGGAAACTTTGAGGATTGGATTTTTGGACTGATATACCAACTGGGGGGGGGGGGTGGCATTAATTCTGGTGTGATAAGTAGGTGCAGTGGGTTGGACGGTGGTGTATGATGGGTTGTGATGGGACCTGCAAGTGGTGGTGGTGGTGGGCAATACCAGGGGAGAAGGAAGGGGTGGTTTGGCGGTTTGGGGTGTTTGACTGGTATTTGACCAGAGTCAAATATTTGACCCTGGATTATTACATTGGGTGGGCTGTGGGATTTTTTTGGGCCCAAGTGATAAAAAATGGGGTGGGCTTGTGGTGGATTGGACTTAGGTTTAAGTTGGAGTAGTATTATTAGGATCCGGTTTGGTTCATGGATTACACAAGGACCATTTTTGTAATTTTATGAAAGTTAGGGGGTAGGATTTGGCATGTTTTCAATTTGTTTCCAAGGGTATAATTTGCCAATCCATGAATAGTATAAGGTCCTTTGATGATTTTTCAAATTTATTTTCACCAGGGACTGAAACCGTCAAACTTTTAAACTTCAGGGACCATTTGTGTAATTTTCACCAAACTTTCCACCAAGGACCAATCCAGTCATAAAAGGTTAGTGCAAGGACAAAATTTGTTTTTCTTAAAGTTTTTCATATCCCAGGGACCATTTTTGACAATTTTCAAAGTTCAGGGACTATACTTGACATTTTGTGAAACTTTTGCACCAAAGGACTATTTGTGTAACTTTTTGATTTATAAGGACCTTTGGTGACCTTTTCAAGTTTTTAGAACAACTAGGGACTAGATTTGACAACTTTTGAAAGTTGGGGGACTGAAACTGCCAATTTTGCAAACTTTGTGCGTTTTTCATATGTTTTTGATATTTTTGCATTTGAAACATGTAAAACACTTTCCTGGGATATTTTCACTATTTTGATTCAGTATTGAGTGTTTTTAGATGTTTTTGGCAGCTCAGGAATGGTAAAAATGATGAGTATTTACACACTCATCAATCCCCCACACTAAAACATTGCTAGTCCCTATGGATTTGAAATTCTCTTTACCAAAAGCCATCACTTCTGGAGTAGCCAGGTGTAAGAACTGTGGCACACCTGATAACCGTGTGATTTTGAGCAAACCACCAGCTGTCAACGGATTTGATTAGTCTTTACCAAAAGCCGTTTGCTTCTGGACTAGCCAACATCTTGATGGACTAAGTCAACATCTTGGTGAGCTGATTACCAATTATGGATTTTCCACGGCCTTTACCACAAGCCATAATCTTGTGGGCTAGCTAACTCATTTGTTTTTGGGGAGCTGAGGAACCATACAATTTTTGGCAAATTGCAAGCCATCAACGGGTTTGAGATGTCTTTACCAAGAGCCGTTTGCTCCTGGACTAGCCAATCCATTTGTCATTTAGACTTTGGCGAACTGATTACCACAAAAATTTTGAAATAAAGTGAAAATTTTTTGAAAAATTTAGGCCTAAAAATGGGGGTACTTAGAAAGTTTTGTGATAAAATTCGTAAGAATTTTCCCCCCCACACTAGAATTGAATATTGTCCTCAATATTCAAAGTCCCGGCTATTATGCCGAATCTCTGAACAGAAAAAGCTAATATTCGATGCTAACTGTGGAAATATCGATTTTATTTTTCACTTTATTTATCTGTACATACAATTACACATTTTTTTTGAGAACTTATATACATATTTACTTTTCAAAAGGTGGGGGACGGCCACTCCCCCACACTAGGGTGGTAGAAAGTAGAAAGAAGTCAGAAATACGGGTGAAAACCCATATATGTTGCTAATTTTTGTTCACTGAGTCACTAGCTTGACTCGATCCCCGAATTCATTGTGTAGGACCGTAGAACAACCTATTTCACCATTGAATCAAGCCTAAACCTAGAGAGAGAAAGTAAGTAGAGAGAGAGAGTGGATGGGAACTCTAGTGTGTGAAAATAATAAACTTGTTAATGACTAAGAGAACCAACTAGAGAACCAACCTCTAAAATGAGGTTTACAAGAGTATTTATAGTTGAAGTCTAGGGCTTCTCTAATCTTTGACCTTATTACATAACTAGCCCTTAGACTTTATAAAATCATGAAAACTACACATAAACTTCATCATAATGATATTCTAAAGCAACCTAAAACAATACGTTAATGACCGACACTTTTTATAAATAAAATACGATGCTAACAATCTCCCCCTAAGTGTTGGTCATTGAAGGTTGCGCGACGTCATCATCTTTGTCTTTAAACTTTATCATTCATAGCTCTTGACGTCTTTAAGAATCACTAGATGAGTCAGTGTACATTGTTCATTGTTCCTTGTTCATTGTTGATGAAGTGATCCGATGATGTCATCTGCCTTTCGTCACTTCTGTGTTTGTGGTGGTTGTCTGCCATTCCAACATGCTCATACGTCTTAAGTCTTTGTGATACATGCATTTGTTGTTTCCGTTCTTTCACTTTGATCTTTGTCACTTTACTTTGTAGATTCTTCTTTTTGGCGTAGAATCTCTCTTTGACTGTTGCTATCCTTTGATCTTTGTGAGAATTTTCCATTGACTTTGTGATGCATGTATGAGCATGTGGAATCTTTCGCCATGGAGATGATGTATAGCTGCAGGTAAACAGTTAGCAATAAACAACCGGTACTTACAGATAAGGAATTAGAGATCATCAACAGCATAGTGTTAAGACTCCTTCTAACCCTTACCATGGCCGTTCCCATATCAGATACTCTCGAAAGAGCTTACGAGACCTACTAAGTAGCTCAATGACTGGGTGAGTCGCTGGGGATCACTTCACGACTGTAGACCGTTTAAAACCACCGTGAACACTAAGCGTAACCCATAAAGAATTACCGAAGTGACCTGCTGTCAGGGCTGCTTGATGTTGACCCTGGCAGGAATTTCCGTTCATTCATTGAGAATATACATAAGTAATTCCTCTCATAAACGTTCTCGGCAGATTGCTAAGATCTGCGTAGGACTCTTAAGTTTACATCTGGCGTCCTTAATGATGAACAACCAGTGTAGAAATATCATGTGTTCCTATGAGATCTTTTGATGAATCTCGGGATTCTAGACTCGATAAGTGCACATTTGGTTTCCTATGCGGAGATTAGGGAGAGGTCTCCTGCTTCAATATCAACCATCTCTAAGAGACAGGTCGATAGATTATGTCGGTTCCCCGTGAGAATGAAACAAGCTCTTTTAAAAGAACTTGAGTGGCTAGAAGGTTTAGTGCAGTGCGTCACTGGGTCCATGACGTCTTTATCTTCAATACCGGTGTCACCTTAGTAACAACCAGTAGCATATGAATTGAACCCGGTGTCTGCCCTAAGGTTGAACATATGGAGGGCTATTTCTTTTCACCCTTTTTTCATAACTTTTCTTTTTAATTCTTCAACCCCTTCTTTCTCCTTTCTCATTTTCTCCTTTTTTCAATCATACCTAAGGACTTCTAATTCTAATCTATTGGAATTGTCCTTGGGTAGATCCCTCCGGCTCTGGCGGATCATAGGACGGTTTTCCCTAACCTTAGTCACCTTATAACTCCATGAATCCTATAATTGCCATGAAACCTTTGATTGAAAATCTCTCAAAGTGTTTATGAATATAAACACATTTTTGTTGACACTTTGAGAGTTTTTGTATCTTTTGAAGGACTCCCCCTTCACATGTGCTCATGAATTTTTTAAGAAATTTGCACATGCGTGAGGAGTTTGCACTTGTTGAATTGATCCACTTTCAGTGAACATGACCGATTCGAGACACGCTTACATCACTAGTTAGACTAGCTTGAAGTTATTACCCGTCCTAGTCAAGTCCAAATAAAGTCTCTCGATATGGTACATTCTACTCAGACAAGTCCTATTCGAGACACGCTTACATCACTAGTTAGACTAGCTTGAAATTATTACCCGTCCAGGACAAGTCTTTTCGATTACTGACATTTTAAGCTTCGTCAATTCATTGGTACATTCTGAGTCGAGCTCTTCTGAGATTCAGTCACAAACTTTAAACATCTTTGATCACATTTTAATCATGTCTTCTCCCCCTCAAAAATAGCATATTGTGATATTTTTTATATCAACTGATGAAGAAAAAGCTTTTTGGAGAGAAAGACAGATTTCATTTTGCATGAATTCGGAACATTTAGTATTTGTACTCCCCCTTAATGATAGCACATTTTAAAATCAATTAAGGGTTTTGAGGGAGTTATCTTGAGCACTTATTTGAAAGATTTTGAAAAATCTTTTGATGAATCTTGAAAAAGTGCTCAAGATTACTCTTTTGAAAACGAGTGTTTGTTTGAAGTCTTTTTCGTTTGTTTAGACTCGAACTTTTTGAGAAAGAATTTCGTCCTTGAAAATGCGAGTCCTTGATTTGAAATAATCAGAAGTCATCATTTAAGCCCGGGTTTCGTACTGAAGTATACGAAAGCCATTGTGAAGAAACTTTTTAGAAACGACATGTTTTGAAAAAACATTTTAAAGAACTCCCGTTCAAGCATCTGTACATGTCCGTATCATTTTTGAATGACATTTCTAGAAACATACAGAATATTGATTTATACGAGAGACATGTCGTGAGAAGAATATTTTTGGATTTTTTGATTTTATATTGTTTTTGTATTTTTTGAAATTTTATATTTTTGTATTTTGTTTTTGTTGGTTTTTCAAATTTTGTATTTTGATTTTTCAAAAATATTTACAGCGAAGCGATTTTGAAAACTTTTTCAAGAAGATTCAAGAAGACGTTCTAGCTCCTCAGGAGTTAGGCTTCGCATGCCAATTCGTCGAACTAAATAGTCAAACCTTTCTTTTGGAAGGGCTTTAGTAAATAGATCGGCGAGTTGGTAATCAGTCTTAACGAAAAATAATTCAACAGTACCCTCTTCCACGTGTTCTTTGATGAAATGGTAGCGGACTTTGATATGCTTCATCTTAGAGTGATGTACGGGATTGCACGAGATGGCTATGGCACTTTTTGAGTCACAATACATAGGTATTCTGTCAAAAGTAAAGCCATAATCTGTGAGCTGTGTCCGCATCCAAAGAACTTGGGCACAACACGCAGATAGAGACACATACTCGGCTTCGGCGGTTGATAGCGCAGTACAATCCTGTTTCTTTGACGACCAGCATACTAGCTTTTCACCCAAAAATTGTGCTCCACCTGATGTACTCTTTGCTGTAACTTGATCACCAGCATGATCTGCATCTGAAAATGCTGTTAGATTAAACTCCGAATCCTTCAGATACCAAAGTCCCATGTTAATGGTGCTTCGTAGGTACCGAAAGATCCGTTTAACCTCTTTGAGGTGAAGTTCGGTAGGCTTAGCCTGAAACCGTGCTAACAAACAAACAGCAAATTGAATATCGGGTCGACTAGCAGTTAGGTACATGAGAGAACCGATCATGCTCCGATATTTCTTCGGATCAATGGGTTTCCCAAACAAATCAGCACCAATTTTTGGTGAAGTGACCATTGGAGTACCAACAGAATCACAGTTTTCCATACCATGTTTTTTCAAAATCTCTATAGTATATTTAGCTTGATTGATAAAAATACCACGAGGGGATTGATGTATTTGTAATCCAAGAAAGAATTTTAGTTCCCCCATCATGGACATTTCAAATTTACTTTTCATGAGATTTTCAAAATGTTTTGAATGGTTAGGATTGGTTGATCCAAAAATTATGTCGTCCACGTAAATTTGAACGATCAAAATGTCATCTTTGAATTTTTTGATAAACAAGGTGTCATCAACCGTTCCTTTTGTGAAATTGTTTTTGAGCAAGAAAGATGATAGTTCGTCATACCACGCTCTTGGAGCTTGTTTTAAACCATAGATGGCTTTCTTAAGCTTGTAGACGTAGTCTGGATGATCTTTGTCGATGAATCCCTCTGGCTGACTCACATACACTTCTTCTTTCAGAGTTCCATTCAAGAAAGCTGTCTTAATGTCCATCTGATAGACTGTGATGTTTTTGTGAGCGGCATAGGCTAAGAAAATCCGGACTGCTTCAAGTCTAGCTACAGGCGCGAATGATTCTTCAAAATCTATCCCTTCTTCTTGTGGATATCCTTTAGCCACGAGACGAGCTTTGTTGCGAATAACAGTCATTTCCTCATCCAGTTTGTTCTTCCACAACCACTTGAGATCAAGAACGCGTTTATCAAGTGGTCGTTCAACAAGTTCCCAACTATCATGTAACAGGTATTGAAGAAATTCCTCCTGCATCGCTTCAATCCAAGGGTTTTTTGCCATTGCTTCCCGAATGTTCTTTGGTACTTTGGTGCTTATTGAGCAAATGTAAATGCACAATTCGAGATCGGTGGCAAGTTGTCTCCTCGTCTGAACTGGCATTGAAGGATCACCAATAACATGTACTAACGGATGGTCTTTTGTCCATTGAAACGTAGAAGGGTACCTTTGGTTGAACGAATGTGTGTTAGATGGTTCTTGTAACCTTGAAGAAGATTCAGCAGAGTCTGATGCAAACGGGTTTTCAAATACTTCTTCTCCTTCTTCTAACGCAACATCGTTTGAATTATTTGTTGGTTCTTCTTGAAAATTTGTGTTTTGATTTTGCTCATCAACTCTTGGTAGTTCAGTTTCAAATACTGGAGTGGCTTGAGTAGATGTAGATGATGTTGAGGTAGTTGGTGCTTCAGCTTCGATTGTTGTAGATGCATCCAGTGGTGGTGGTGGTGGTTGATTTTGAGCGGGTGCAGCGGAATGTTGTTGAGATGCATTTGTCGAAGTTCCACCATAATATTCATCAAACATTAACTCGAAGAAATTTTCCAGTTCTTGTTCTGAAGGTTTGTCCGTGTTTGTTGACTGAGCTCCTTGAGGCACGAGTCCTGAACTGATGTGTCCATAAGTCTGACTGTTTGGTGCGGGTCCTAATCTGGTTTGATTAGAAGCCATTGGATTAAGCACGGGTTCTAGAGCGTATCTCTCAGAAGCCATTTGTGAAATCTCGTCAAACTTCACATTCATCGTCTCCATTATCTTTTTCGTTCTTTTATTATACACCCTGAATGCCCTCGAGTTTTCTGAATATCCAATGAAGATTCCAATATCACCCTTAGCTTTCAACTTTCCTAGATCTTCTCTGTCGTTCGTCGGATAGCACAAAGCGCCAAACACGTGAAGGTAAGAGATGTCAGGTTTTCGATTGTTCACTAGCTCATATGGGGTTTTATTGAATCTTGGATGTACTAGGGATCGGTTTTGAGTGAAACAAGCAGTGGCAACAGCATCAGCCCATAAGAATAGTGGTGCACTAGAATAAATCAGCATTGTGCGAGCAGCTTCCACAAGAGTTCGATTTCTTCTTTCAACTACCCCATTCTGCTGTGGAGTTCTAACAACTGATGTTTGGTGAGTGATTCCCACATCTTCAAAGTAGGTTCTTAACTCCTGATTTGTGAATTCTGTGCCATTATCTGTTCTTACAATCCTTACTGGAGCTTGAAGTAGAACTTGAATACGCTTCAGAAAGGTGATGATGATGCCTGGTGCTTCGTCTTTTGATCTCAAAAACTTTACCCAAGTGTATCTTGAATAATCATCAACAATAACAAGAATATACTTCTTCCCATTAATGTTTTCAACTCTCATTGGGCCACATAAGTCCATGTGCAACAAATGTAACCTTGCTTCCGAACTAGGTACGGTTTTGGGTTTATATGATGCTCTTTTGCTTTTTCCTTGTTCACATGATGGACATAGATGATCCTTGGTGAATTTGAACTTAGGAAGTCCGGTGACGATGTTGTCTTTGGCTAACTTGTTGATAGTGTCGAAATTGAGATGGGATAATCTTCTATGCCACAGCCAGGACTTAGTTTCGGTTGCCCTTGTCATAAGACAAATTGGTGATGTAGAAGCCATTTGGTTGATGTCGATAGCATACAAGTTTGTACCACGATTACCAGTTAAGAGATCATCACCAACCAAATTTCTTATGAAAACCGTGTTTCTCCTGAATGCAACTTCTAAATCTGCATCATAAAACTGCCCAACTGAAAACAAGTTGTGTCCCAACCCTTCGACGTAGTAAACTCGAGTGATCAAAAAATTCCCAAACTGAAGATCTCCATAACCCTGAATAGCTGCTACATGATCATTTCCAAAGCGTACAGTTCCCATGAATTTCCAGATGAAATTGATCAGCAGCTTTAAATTCCCGGTCATGTGCTTGGAGCAACCCGAGTCGACGATCCAAAGACATATTTCGATAACCTGCCAATAATAGAAGAATTTGTATTTGGAAACCGTTTTGAATTTGGTTCCATGGGGTTAGGGGTACATTCTGAATCACACTCAAAGACAGTTTCTACATGTTTATCTGGAACTATTTCAAATTTTCCATCATTGAGTATAAATTCTCTACCCGTTGGAATCCAAACACAATACTTAAGATAGTTCCTAGGTGTGCGACTATTAGTGGTGTTCCTAATTCTTTTGATTAGGTTTCCAACAAATCTAGATTTAGCACTAGGACCTTTCGAAACGCTCTTCTGTTCTGGCGTACCATTCACATTCTTAGAAACACATTCATCATGAACATCATTAATTAAACATTTCTTGCATATTAAACAAACAGTATTAGAACCAGTACTCTCAACATTACATTCAGATGAATCATGTTTCTTATTAAAAAGCGATAAATTCCTAGGGTGTTCTTCTACTTCTTCAACTTTATTCTTGCAACTACTCTTAGAGGCATGCGAGACTCTATTGTTCCTTGTATTGCTCCTAGGCTTTAGTCTGCTGCTCCTAGAGGTGCTGTCTAATCCTGTAGAAGTTGAGGCACACACATTAGAATTTATATTGTTGTCCTTTTTAGCATCACTAGACTCTTTAGAATTATCCTTTGTGCACGCATTTGTCTTAGATGTGGAGGCAGATGCATTAGTGGGACTAATCCTAAAAAGGCCAGGTGCTAGAACTTTTGGTGTTTCGACAACCGCTTTTCCTTTATCAACAATCTTTTCCTTTTCAATTTTCTTGAGCAAGGGTGTTGGAGTGACTGGTTTTGTCAAATCCTTTTTCTCATCGACTTTTGGAGCAAACCGTGAAATAGAAATTTTTGGTTTTTGAACCATATTTGGAACATTTGGTTTCTCCGAAGTCGATGGTTTTGCAAACTTAGTTTCCTCACCCTTCCTTTTTTGACTTTCAAGCTGAGCCCTCAAAAGATCATTTTGCTCTTTCATGTTTTTGAAAGCACGCTCATACGACAGTTTGTCATACTTGCATTCTTCCTTTTTTCGATCAAGTTGTTTAAAACATGATACATTTTCTTTTTCAAGCTTTATAAGAGCATTTTCATATTTGGAAACAAGTTCGGAGGTCTCAGCTCTCAGTCTTTCATCGTCTTGAACAGAGTATGTTTGTAAAATGATGGACATAATGTCAGTGGTCATAACAGCTTCGAAGAGAGAATCATTTAGGTTTTCCAAAACATTCATGTTTTCACGAGTATCATTAGCTTCGTTTACCAGGGATTTGTGGTCCTTCACAAAGTCGGCCGTTTCTTTTAAGAAAGCTTTTTCAAAATGGATTACCCTCGCACTGATGTTATTCAGTGGGATAGTAATTTCGTTTTCAAAAACTTTTTTCTGCTCAATATGAAAACTGGAATGCCAGTTGTTAATATCGATTGTAGTTTTAGAAGCAACAATGTTTTGAAGTTCTTGAATTCTCTTTTTAACGTCATCCAGAATGTTTCTAGCCTCACTTGTATTAAAAGTGTTGTTAGAAGACATTTGTTCCATTTTTGAAAGAGATTTTGAGACAATTACTTTCTTAGAAAACATTTTTGAGAATGGTCGTTTTATGGAAAACATAGATGGTTCTTTTTGTGGAACAAAAGTAATTTCCGAAAGTTTGTTCAATTTGTTGTAATCAATGGGTTTCAAATCCTTTTGTTTCATTTTAGAAATGCTCTCTTCGACATGTTCTATCGTTTGCACAGAATCCCGAACGACGGGAGGATCATGTTTAGTGTAAAGCACATTACCATTATACAAAACATTCTGTTCTTGCTGAGCTTTCTTGAGATTACTGGGGGTGTTGTTACCAAGAGCCACTTTATGTTTCGTATGGTAAACCGGATTAGTTTGATTTGAAATCATTTTCATTGTTTGACTTGACTGACCCGACTTAACCACTAATTCTTCTAAATGAGCAATCATGTGTTCTGACTCTACGATTTCGGCCAAAAGTTTGTCTTCTTTCTTTGCAAAATCCTTTTTCAACTCATCCATTTCTTTTTCAAGATTGGTATAAGCTGTTTTTTGTTTAGAAAGTTGGTTTTGTAAATCAGAAATTTCCGCGTTTAAAGCTTTTATCTTCTTGAAAGAATTAACATCAAGTGTATCAAACTTGAGTTGCAATTGTTTTTCCCTTGAAACGGAATTTTGATAACCAGTTTCTAATTCAGACAATCTTTTGTTATGAAACTCAAAAACTTTAGCGTTTTCCTTGTAACTCTCAAGCTCAGCGGTCAATTTAACATTCGCGGCCTTAACATCGCGATTGACCATTTTCACTTTTTCGATTTCAATACCACAGTTATTTAATAATGATTCAAATAAAGCACGTGTTTCCTCATCATTCACAGCATGCTGTGAAACAAAGTCTCCATTATGATTCACAGCTGGAGTTGCTGAAGGAGTATTGCTACTACTTGGCGTGTCCAGATATGTATCATAAGTGGGTGCTTGCTTCTCAAAATGTTGTTCCTCATGAGGAGACATATCAAATATATCATTATTGTGACATGTGTTGAAATTTGATACCTCAGAGACTGCATTGATGTCATAGACCGGAGGTGTGTCAGAATCTGTGTCATACTTTGCCTCCTGAAGATTTGCCATAAAAATGCAGTTCGCATCGATATCCTCTATGTCTTCCATGTCATCCATAAGAGCCATAAAGTCATTCTCCTCTGCGTTCAACTGAAATCCTGCCTCTTTCTTTTGTGCCAACATCACTGCTTTCTGCAAGTACGCTGAGTCTCTTTTGTTCGGCTTAGTAGGACAGTTCCTTGCCATATGACCTACACCCTGGCAGTTGAAACACTTTACCGGATTCACATTTCCCAAATTCCCAACAACTGGGGCTGCAACATTCCTATTCTGATAACCCATTGCCTGATTACCAACATTCTGACCCCTCTGATTTCCAACAAACTGACCCAACTGATTCCCTGCATACTGACCATACTGATTCCCTGCAAACTGACCTGCATTCTGATTCCCTGCATTCTGCATATTCTGATATCCCTTCTGATTCCCATAAACTCCAACCATTTGACCTTCATTGCCCATATTGAAATTCGGCTGAGCAAACTGCTTGTTGCGAGTGTTCGATGAAATCCTTTGGTTGTTGTTTGTTGGAGCAGAATAGCGTCCTTGGAATGCTTTTGTCAGAAAAGCAAACGCTTGTGTCAAGGCTGCAGTAGCTTCATCATTGTCAGTGAATTCTGGTTCTTGGAAATGTGGGTATTGCTGTTGTGGAATAACTTGTTGTTGTTGTGGGTAGAACTGTTGTTGGTAGACCGGTGTTGGTTGTAGAATGCATGATGGTTGCATGTAGTTGTGAGTGGAAGATGATGATGGTGGTTGAGTGTTCACTGGTAATGGTGTTGGTGTATTAGCAATTAATGCAAGAGGATCATGATTCTTTGCCAATCTTTCTTTCCTTACTTCATTAGCCTCAGCTTGGTTTTGCTTCAAAAAGTCATAGAGTTGATCGTAATTCACCTTATGTAAGTCCTTTGTTTGATTGACAATTGTAACATAACGACCCCATTCTTTTGGAAGGTTATTGATGAATTTGATGTTTGTTGCAATTGGTCGAGGTGTCAACTTGTTTCTGATTAACTCATTCATCAAAGTGCAAAACCTGGTGTAGTATGATTCAATCTGTTCACCTTTAGTGGATGTGAAATTCTCCCATTCGGTAAGAAGTTTGTTCTCAACATCTTGTTGTCCAATCTCAGTTCCATGACATATCCGTCTAACACGTTCCCACATAGCATAAGCAGTTTCACAGCTGTCGACCGCAGCAAAGATCTCCCGTGGTAATCCAAGTTGGATTAAATGCATTGCCATATCATCTGCAGCGATCTGCTTCTTGTCTTCCTCTGTGTAATCTGCTTCTGTTTGTTCACGCACGAATGGTTGAGTAGGAGGTGTGTCATTTGGATTACCTTCAATTTGAACTTGTCTTGGCTTGAATGGACCATTTGTAATGGAATTGATCATTAATTTACCATCAGGCTTTGTTTTGATGTAACGAAGCATGCGGCTTGTCCATGGAAGATATCCACCTTTTTCAAGCATTGGAGGTCGGTTTTCGGCACCGGCAGCATGAATGTCTTGTTGAGTTGCCATGATTTGAATTCAAAGTGAAACGTTGTTCTGAGGATCTTTTGAAAGATAACAAAGGTTGTTGTTGAAGATTAGTTGATTTGGTGAAGATGAAAGTTCGTTCTCGGTTGATCAGATTGATTTCGTAATTTCCCGCCAAAAATCGAGTATGAAAATTTCCGTTCTCAAAATTTGAAAATCACTAAGAAATACAATTCTAAGGTTACCAAAAAAATTTGAGTTTTGAAAATTTTTTCGCCAAATTTTACCGAAATTTTTTGAATTTTGGCCTAAAAATTTGAATTTTCGGCCGAAATTTTCAACGTTATACCAAACTTTGAATCTCGCGTAAAAATTGAACGTAAAGTCTCGTGTGAAAAATAAATTTTACTCAAATTTTCCCGCCAAAAAACTCGATAGGTCAAGATGTCTTCTAACTCGATAAGTTTTTAAGGTTTGTAACTCGATAGGTCAAGATGTCTTCTAACTCGATAGGTCTTTAATGTTTCAAACTCGATAAGTCAGTTTGAATGTCCAAACTCGATAATTCAAGCTAAAAATCCAAACTCGATAGTCCAGATGAAAGTCCCAAACTCGATAAGTCTTGATGTAGTGGTCCAAACTCGATAACACTAGGAAGTAACCAAACTCGATAGGTCGAGGTGAAGTCCCTAACTCGATAAGTTGATAAAATTTTGGCAGAGTATCGACTTAGAAGGTAGCTACGCTGTTCCTAACTCGATAATCGATTAGGAAAACAAGGCTAACTCGCCAAACAACCACAAATCCAAACTCGATAGCACTTAATCACCAAACTCGATAGTAATCACTTAACTCGATAGAAACAAATAAGATTCCTAACTCGATAAGTACCAAATTGGACTCCTAACTTGATAGAACTAAATTAACCCTGAACTCGATAGAACCAAATTAGCTCCTAACTCGATAGAACCAGTATTCTAACTCGAAATTTTTTTGGCGATGAACAGTAACTTCGAATGAAAAATCACTTTTATACCAACTTTTTTCAACCAAATCAAACCTAAAACAACCTATATTATCCCTAGGCGATTGATACCACTTGTAGGACCGTAGAACAACCTATTTCACCATTGAATCAAGCCTAAACCTAGAGAGAGAAAGTAAGTAGAGAGAGAGAGTGGATGGGAACTCTAGTGTGTGAAAATAATAAACTTGTTAATGACTAAGAGAACCAACTAGAGAACCAACCTCTAAAATGAGGTTTACAAGAGTATTTATAGTTGAAGTCTAGGGCTTCTCTAATCTTTGACCTTATTACATAACTAGCCCTTAGACTTTATAAAATCATGAAAACTACACATAAACTTCATCATAATGATATTCTAAAGCAACCTAAAACAATACGTTAATGACCGACACTTTTTATAAATAAAATACGATGCTAACACATTGGTCCATGGGGAAAGTTTGGAGATCTGGGACAACCATGGGTGGTATGTCCTCTCCAAAATAATGTTTCAATCGATGAACATTCACTTTGAAGTTGGGACCTTCGGGTTGAGATAACTCAACAGTCCCGTATGGATATACTTTAGCAATAGTGAATGGTCCAGTCCATCGGGTTTTTAATTTCCCCGAGAAGATCTTTAATCTTGAGTTGAAAAGGACTCTGTCACCGACGTTGAAAACGCGGTTCTTAATCTTAGAGTCATGAATCTTCTTTGTCTTTTCTTTGTAGATCAAAGAGTTCTCGTAGGCTTGATCACGAAGTTCATTTAATTCATTGAGTTGAACCTTACGGTGATCACCCGCTTTATGAAGGTCGTAGTTAGCATGTTTCAAGGCCCAGTAGGCTTTGTGCTCGAGCTCGATCGGTAAATGACACGCCTTCCTGTATACAAGCTTGTATGGAGTACACCCGATGGGTGTTTTGTAAGCTGTACGGAAGGCCCAGAGAGCATCATCTAGTTTATCCGACCAGGAAGCACGGTTTTCACCTACTGTCCTCTCAAGAATCCGTTTTATACCAAGGTTGGAAACCTCCACCTGCCCACTTGTTTGGGGGTGATATGCGGTGGAAAGACGATGAGTAACACCGTACTTAAGCATGACTTTTGCAAATTGATCATTGCAAAAGTGAGTACCGCGATCACTAATGATGGCACGTGGAGTTCCAAAACGAGCAAAGAGGGATTTCAAGAATTTCACAACAACTCGGGCATCATTAGTGGGTAAGGCCTTAGCCTCAACCCATTTTGACAAATAGTCAACAGCCACGAGAATATACTTGTTTCCACGAGAAGATGGGAATGGCCCCATAAAATCAATGCCCCAGACGTCAAAGATTTCACAAACTTGAATGGCATTTTGTGGCATTTCGTTCTTTTGTGAAATATTCCCGTGACGCTGACAAGCATCACCGGCTTTGACTAACTCGTGGGCATCCTTATAGATCGTGGGCCAATAGAAACCAGAATCAAACACCTTTTTGGCGGTGTAGTTAGGACTGTGGTGGCCCCCGGTGGGTCCAGCATGGCAAGCCTTGAGAATATCAGTGGCTTCCTGTCCGTATACACATCGCCTGATGACTTGATCGGCACAGATTTTGAAGAGGTAGGGGTCATCCCAGAAGTAATGTTTAACGTCTTTGAAGAATTTTTTCTTCTGTTGGGACGTTAACCCCTTAACGATGAAGTTACCCGCATGGTAATTTGCAAAGTCGGCAAACCATGGGGTAGTAGAGTCACCACGAAAAGCAACCGCATTGAGTGTCTCGAGAGGAAATGTTTCATTTATTTCCTTTTTCTCGGACACATCCTGATGATGGTTCTCTAATCGTGAGAGATGATCAGCAGCAAGGTTCTCGGCTCCTTTTTTAGCACGGATAATGATATCAAATTCCTGAAGGAGGAGAACCCAACGGAGAAGCCTCGGCTTTGCATCTTGCTTTGCAAATCGGTACTTCAAAGCCGAGTGATCCATGTACACTACTCATTTAGTCAAGATTAGGTATGACCGGAATTTCTCAAAGGCATACACCACAGCTAGGAGTTCTTTTTCAGTGGTGGTGTAATGACCTTGAGCCTCAGTCATAGTTTTGCTTGCGTAGTGTATAGGCTGAAAGTATTTTGTTTTACGTTGCCCCAAGACCGCACCTATGGCAAAATCACTAGCATCGCACATAAGCTCAAAAGGTAGGTCCCAATCGGGGGCAACAAGAATCGGTGCCTCGGTAAGCTTTTTCTTTAATGTTTCAAAAGCTTCGATGCACTCAGGAGAGAAGATGAAAGGAGCATCCTTCTTGAGGAGATGGGTCATAGGCCGGGCAATCTTAGAAAAATCTTGGATAAACCTACGGTAGAAGCCGGCATGACCCAAAAAGCTCCTAACACCTATTACGGTGGTGGGATGAGGTAACTTAGCAATGACATCAATTTTGGCTCTGTCAACCTCAATCCCGTTTTTTGAAATTTTATGGCCGAGGACAATGCCCTCCTTGACCATAAAGTGGCTCTTCTCCCAGTTGAGACTCAAATTCGTTTCTTTACAACGTTTAAGCATTTGTTCCAAGTGGGAGAGGCAAGTCTGGAATGAATCCCCGATGACTGAAAAGTCATCCATGAATACCTCCATGGTTTTCCCGATCATGTCGGAAAATATAGACATCATGCACCGCTGGAACGTGCCTGGTGCATTACATAAGCCGAAAGGCATACGTCTGTAAGCAAAAGTTCCGTAGGGGCATGTGAAGGTAGTCTTCTCTTGATCCTGGGGATCAATGGGGATTTGGAAGTAACCCGAAAAACCATCGAGGAAGCAGTAGTATTCATTCCCCGCAAGTCTTTCAAGCATCTGGTCCATAAAAGGAAGAGGAAAATGGTCTTTACGGGTGGCTTCATTCAACTTTCGATAGTCAATACATACTCGCCAACCCGTGACCAAACGAGTTGGAATCAACTCGTTATCCTCGTTGGTGACAACGGTAATGCCACCCTTTTTAGGGACACAATGAATTGGGCTAACCCCAGGACTGTCAGATATAGGGTAAATCAATCCCGCATCAAGAAGTTTAAGAACTTCTTGTTTGATAACTTCGTGGATTTTGGGATTTACCCTTCTCTGATGTTGCACTGCTGGCTTAAAGTCATCCTCCATTAATATTTTATGAGTACAAAAGTTCGGGCTTATGCCCTTAATGTCAGAGAGTTTCCAAGCAATTGCTTGCTTGTTTGACTTAAGAACCTTTAGGAGTGCAGCCTTTTCCTCATCTTTCAAGTCTTTAGCAATAATGACGGGTAATTTATTATCACCCTCCAGAAATGCATATTCTAGATGAGGAGGCAAGTCCTTGAGCTCAACCTCGGGAAAGTCTTCAGTTATTTCAACATTTTTGACTTCAGCTTTATGAAGTATTTGTGGAGACGGAGAGGGTGAAGGATCGTCATTTAACAATCGTTCAAGGAGAAGAATGTCCCCCTCCGGGTCAAGATAGTTTTCATCAACCCCACTTGGGATTGAGCTATCTTGAGCAAGAAAAGCCTCAACCTCTTCCAGAAGGAAGTCACTTCCCTCAAATGGAGTGAGGGAAGGGGAAGAGTCGGAAATGATAGGATCAGTAGAAGGAGTGGTACTGCCACTTGCTGAGAAACCAAGGACTTCTTGAGAATACTCCTCAGATGCAACATCAATAATGTCAATTTTGTTAACTGTTTCAGCGTCATAGTTGGAGGAGTATCTTGAAGTCTGATCAAGATTGAATGTGATGGCTTCGCCACCAACACGTAGAGTGATTTCTTCTTCGAATACATCGATTAAAGCACGACCCGTTCTTAAGAATCCCCTCCCGAGAATGAGAGGAACTCTTGGGTCAGCATCGAAATCAATAATCACGAAATCTGCCAGAAAATGGAACTTTCCTACTTTCACAAAGATATCTTCGGCAATGCCAAGAGGACGGGATATAGTACGGTCTGCAAGCTCGAGTGTCATGCAGGTCGGAGTGAGAGTAGTGTAACACCCCCAAAATTCCGCAGCGGAAGACTGTGTCACTGGGGGTGCTACTTCATAATACAAAGTACAAGTTATAGAAAACGAACTCTAAATGAGACGTTTTGAAAAGTTACCATTCGATTAATGAATTCAAAGTTACAAACATGAGATTCCAAAGTATGATACATAAATGTATACAAATGTTTTGAATGGTAAATGATAAAAGCGTAAGTCTTCAGAATATGCAGCTTGACTCTAAGTTCCACGCACTAGCTATCGCCTTACTAACCTGAGATAAACATGCTAAAGTGTCAACACAATGGTTGGTGAGTTCATAGAGTTTGTCTTAAAACAGTTGAAAAAGTCTTAAAAGAATATTCACACAGCAAAGGCATCGTGAATCCACTCAGTTACAAGTCCCGCCATAAGAGACTTGTAACCTGTGTGTTCACAACCCACTGCTAACATATAGTATAATAAAGACATGTATAAGTTCATCAAGACAATTAAGCAATTAGTAGTGAGTCTCTACTTCATCTCCGAAGACCTCACTTGGGAGCCAATTCCCAAAGATAAAAGTTTACTGGGAGCCACTTCCCAAAGACAACTGGGAGTCACTTCCCAAAGATAAGTACTAGCCAATAAAAAGAATAACGCAATTAAGTATAACACAGTCATGTATGCAATCAAGTATAACACAGTCAAGTATAAATGTTTTGAGTATTTGTACAAGTAAGCAAGTAGTTGAGCATGTATCCCCCCCAAGAGTTAAAACAAGTATGAAAAGAGTAGGGGCTATGACTCACCTTAAGTCTATGTAATGAGAAATGATAGTGCTAGTCGAATCGCGAAAGTCTCTAAGAGCAGCCTATAATAGAACGTTGCGACTTAGGTTTGGAGTAACGTCTAAGAATACGACGAATTGCCAATATATGTCTTGCATAATGTTCATGATGTAGTACTTAGTATATAGTGTAAGTCATTGACTATAAGTGGTCTATGAAACATGTATAGGTTGTATATCTCTTACTACCGTTCGGACCGACATAATTCAGAAGTCATGGAGTAAACGTTCGAGGAGCCAGGACACTTTAATTCGTAAATCCACAACTCGTCTCGACGGCTTTGCCGTGACCTTGGTCATTGTTACCATGGTCTTAAGACTCAACCTTGGCTTTAGCCATGGTTGTGGTCTTGGCTTTAGGTCATTAGACCTCTTGGTCTTAGTAAAACATAACTATTATATAGTGACTTTGGTCTAAAAATGGGCTGTTAAGAATTTGAAGAAATTATCACTCGGAAAGCGTTTTCAGGGCTCGAGCTTCTTTGTACCTGAACGAAAACGTCGTTCCGGACAACTTTCGTGTTTTAACTTTTTGATGAATCGGACCAGAAGTGGGACTTTCAAAATCAAAATTTGATCAGAATGCTATTTAGGCAGTTTTGCCGTTTTGGTTTCGCTAACTTCAAATGGTCATAACTTTTGACTCGTGTACTCGTTTTGGGTGATTCAAATTGCTATGTTTTCCTTTTGAAGTCCTTTATAACAGTAAGTAAATGTCAAATATCATAGTTATACTATTTTGGTCGTGGTTCTCCATAAAAACACTAGTTTGCTTGTTTACTTGTCATAAGTTAACATATGTATACCAATACTTGTTTTATCCATTTTTAAACATCATGAACACAATACAAAGACCATATATAGCATGAAAGAAACATAATAAGCATGAAAATGATATTGAGCAAGAAAGTGTATAAGGGTTTCTTACAACTTTTGGCTTTCACTTATGAAAGGAAGTCAAGTATAGAACTAGGACACTAAACCTAATCTTGTAAACCCTTCACCATAACTCTTGTAACCCTTGCTAGCCTTGATCTAACCCTTATGAAAACCATTTAACTTCAGCCATAGTAACCTTGTGTAGCTCCTAATTCAACCATGGAATCACCAAACAAACTTAAGAACTAGGTAGAGAATACTAAGACCTTGAACTTTGTAGTGTAACTTGTATATTGAAGATCAAAGGATCATGGTGCTAGGTATTGATCTTGTGGCATTTTTATTGATGAGAAAGGAAGCAAATGAGCTTGCTATTTATACTAAAAATGAGGAGGTTAGGAAGGTGGCTAGGAAAGTTACATAACTTGGTGACAAAGTTGTAATTAAGTAATGATCTAAAGAATCAATGGTCAAGATTTAACCACAAGTGTGAATGCCCCCCCTAGTGGCGGTTCATGAACTTGGAGAACAAGGTGTGGACTTTTGATGGTATTATCCTAAGTATGTAGCTAGTTTTGACTCCGTAAATTGCTAACCGTAAGTTTTTAGGCCACGAAACGTAAAACCGGGTATCCTAAAAATATGAAACTTGAAAGTATGGTTAAACATGTCAATATAGTCCATAATAAAATATAAAATGAGTGGTAGGTTCTATCGGGTGCTAAAACCCTGCTAAAAACTGGAAACACGGGTCTAAAACGCGTAATTCGCGTAAAACGCTGAACTGGAAAACGTAAAATTCCAAAACTTTTGGAATTGTCCTAAAATGAGAGAAAATCATATTTCTATTGTTTATAATGTTTTATGGACATATCGGGATGCTAGAATGACGTTTAAACCTAAAAGTAAATCTCGGACACGGCTTTGTGATTTTTGCAGAAATGATCCGACGAGCGTCAAATTCTCGGATTATCATTAAAATAGTTTAACTTACGAGAATATGAAATAAAAATTTCTGAGATGAATAGTGAAAAGTGAATAGTAAAAAGTGAATAGTAAAAAGTGAATAGTGAAATTTTCGGGAATAAAAGTTAACCTGAAATTGCGAATTGTTACAGTCTGTACCCCTTAAGGAGAACTTCGTCCCGAAGTTCAGTTGATGTTAACTACTTACGATGTGTCTAAGAGAATTCGGGATCTCTAATATAGTGGTGTTTACTCTGATTCGTCTAAGATTCTGGTTAAGGAGTCGTATCGGCTACAATTAAGCCCACTTGTTTATAACACATTACTTACATAAAGAAGTGTCCAAATTTATGTAAGTAAGGTCTCATAAACTTATGGTTCGGTGATTTACAATTTCTTTATTTAACTGAAGAGGCGTCCCAATCCATTTAAATAAGGAGATTCTAAATCATCCTACTTAAGAATTTCCGACACAAAATCCGCCTTCTGAGGCCGATAGTAAGATAATCAAGTCATCAAATCCCTAAAGCTAAGCAATAATATTATTTAACTCAAATCTTGTGTCTAATCAAACAAGAACTGTCACAAGATCAAGTTAACTAATTAGTTATTTCTGAGCTCCATGTTTTTAATGACTCGACGAATCTCTGGGGCTCCTTATAATACTAAAGTCACATCATCTAACAGCGTGGAACTAAACCAACAACTACCAAGAAGCGTATGCGTATGTAGTGTGTGTAAGGCAAATAAAGAGGAACGTCCCAACGTATATAGCAGTTATAGTCTAGGCACTAAATGCAACCTAGTTCTCTATAACCAAGGCTCTGGTACCAATCTGTAACACCCCCAAAATACCGCAGCGGAAGACTGTGTCACTGGGGGTGCTACTTCATAATACAAAGTACAAGTTATAGAAAACGAACTCTAAATGAGACGTTTTGAAAAGTTACCATTCGATTAATGAATTCAAAGTTACAAACATGAGATTCCAAAGTATAATACATAAATGTATACAAATGTTTTGAATGGTAAATGATAAAAGCGTAAGTCTTCAGAATATGCAGCTTGACTCTAAGTTCCACGCACTAGCTATCGCCTTACTAACCTGAGATAAACATACTAAAGTGTCAACACAATGGTTGGTGAGTTCATAGAGTTTATCTTAAAACAGTTGAAAAAGTCTTAAAAGAATATTCACACAGCAAAGGCATCGTGAATCCACTCAGTTACAAGTCCCGCCATAAGAGACTTGTAACCTGTGTGTTCACAACCCACTGCTAACATATAGTATAATAAAGACATGTATAAGTTCATCAAGACAATTAAGCAATTAGTAGTGAGTCTCTACTTCATCTCCGAAGACCTCACTTGGGAGCCAATTCCCAAAGATAAAAGTTTACTGGGAGCCACTTCCCAAAGACAACTGGGAGTCACTTCCCAAAGATAAGTACTAGCCAATAAATAGAATAACGCAATTAAGTATAACACAGTCATGTATGCAATCAAGTATAACACAGTCAAGTATAAATGTTTTGAGTATTTGTACAAGTAAGCAAGTAGTTGAGCATGTATCCCCCCCAAGAGTTAAAACAAGTATGAAAAGAGTAGGGGCTATGACTCACCTTAAGTCTATGTAATGAGAAATGATAGTGCTAGTCGAATCGCGAAAGTCTCTAAGAGCAGCCTATAATAGAACGTTGCGACTTAGGTTTGGAGTAACGTCTAAGAATACGACGAATTGCCAATATATGTCTTGCATAATGTTCATGATGTAGTACTTAGTATATAGTGTAAGTCGTTGACTATAAGTGGTCTATGAAACATGTATAGGTTGTATATCTCTTACTACCGTTCGGGCCGACATAATTCAGAAGTCATGGAGTAAACGTTCGAGGAGCCAGGACACTTTAATTCGTAAATCCACAACTCATCTCGACGGCTTACTTAATGAACTCCTCACATGAGGCTCCCTACTATTGTAGTATTTGATAACATATATATATATATATAAGCTTTTTGATGTTTAAAAGTTATATGGTCTTTAGCCGTGGCTTTGCCGTGACCTTGGTCATTGTTACCATGGTCTTAAGACTCAACCTTGGCTTTAGCCATGGTTGTGGTCTTGGCTTTAGGTCATTAGACCTCTTGGTCTTAGTAAAACATAACTATTATATAGTGACTTTGGTCTAAAAATGGGCTATTAAGAATTTGAAGAAATTATCACTCGGAAAGCGTTTTCAGGGCTCGAGCTTCTTTGTGCCTGAACGAAAACGTCGTTCCGGACAACTTTCGTGTTTTAACTTTTTGATGAATCGGACCAGAAGTGGGACTTTCAAAATCAAAATTTGATCAGAATGCTATTTAGGCAGTTTTGCCGTTTTGGTTTCGCTAACTTCAAATGGTCATAACTTTTGACTCGTGTACTCGTTTTGGGTGATTCAAATTGCCATGTTTTCCTTTTGAAGTCCTTTATAACAGTAAGTAAATGTCAAATATCATAGTTATACTATTTTGGTCGTGGTTCTCCATAAAAACACTAGTTTGCTTGTTTACTTGTCATAAGTTAACGTATGTATACCAATACTTGTTTTATCCATTTTTAAACATCATGAACACAATACAAAGACCATATATAGCATGAAAGAAACATAATAAACATGAAAATGATATTGAGCAAGAAAGTGTATAAGGGTTTCTTACAACTTTTGGCTTTCACTTAAGAAAGGAAGTCAAGTATAGAACTAGGACACTAAACCTAATCTTGTAAACCCTTCACCATAACTCTTGTAACCCTTGCTAGCCTTGATCTAACCCTTGTGAAAACCATTTAACTTCAGCCCTAGTAACCTTGTGTAGCTCCTAATTCAACCATGGAATCACCAAACAAACTTAAGATCTAGGTAGAGAATACTAAGACCTTGAACTTTGTAGTGTAACTTGTATATTGAAGATCAAAGGATCATGGTGCTAGGTATTGATCTTGTGGCGTTTTTATTGATGAGAAAGAAAGCAAATGAGCTTGCTATTTATACTAAAAATGAGGAGGTTAGGAAGGTGGCTAGGAAAGTTACATAACTTGGTGACAAAGTTGTAATTAAGTAATGATCTAAAGAATCAATGGTCAAGATTTAACCACAAGTGTGAATGCCCCCCTAGTGGCGGTTCATGAACTTGGAGAACAAGGTGTGGACTTTTGATGGTATTATCCTAAGTATGTAGCTAGTTTTGACTCCGTAAATTGCTAACCGTAAGTTTTTAGGCCACGAAACGTAAAACCGGGTATCCTAAAAATATGAAACTTGAAAGTATGGTTAAACATGTCAATATAGTCCATAATAAAATATAAAATGAGTGGTAGGTTCTATCGGGTGCTAAAACCCTGCTAAAAACTGGAAACACGGGTCTAAAACGCGTAATTCGCGTAAAACGCTGAACTGGAAAACGTAAAATTCCAAAACTTTTGGAATTGTCCTAAAATGAGAGAAAATCATATTTCTATTGTTTATAATGTTTTATGGACATATCGGGATGCTAGAATGACGTTTAAACCTAAAAGTAAATCTCGGACACGGCTTTGTGATTTTTGCAGAAATGATCCGACGAGCGTCAAATTCTCGGATTATCATTAAAATAGTTTAACTTACGAGAATATGAAATAAAAATTTCTGAGATGAATAGTGAAAAGTGAATAGTGAAATTTTCGGGAATAAAAGTTAACCTGAAATTGCGAATTGTTACAAGTAGGTAGAGAAAGTCTTTTACAGACTGAGTAAGGCATCAGGTTAATGCTTGCGCCAAGATCGGCCAAGGCAAAGAATTCAACCATCCCAGGGAAAATACATGGAATGAGAAATTTCCAGGGATCTCCAAGCTTTTCGGGAAGCTTTTTCAAGAGCACTGCTGAGCAATGCTCATTAAGAGAAGTTTTTGCCATTTCACAGAGTTTTTCTTTGTTGCTTATCAGATTTTTGATTGTCGAAGCAAACTTAGGCATGAGAAGTAGAGCGTCCGCGAAGCTAATATCAAAATGCAACTCTTGGAAAATTTGATAAAATTTTTCCATCTGATGATTAGCTCTTTCGCGGTTCTTTTGATCATTCATACGTGAAGGATATGGAATTAAAGGCTTAGGATCATTCTTTGGAATTTCATCAGGACTCACAGGAGGATCAAATACAACTTTCGGCTTATGAGCCGGGACCGGGACAACTTGAGGGTGGACGTTGTTGATACCTCCGTTATTAGTAGGAAGTACCGTGTCCGTAGTAACCTCAGGCTCGCGTTCCGCTACCTTAGGAGGAGAAGAAGAGGTAGAGGGAATCGAGGGTCCATTGTATGATACCCCACTTCGGGTAGTGATCGCTTTGACATCGCCCCTCGGGTTAGCGATCGTGTTGCTCGGTAGTGTACCCGGGCCCGAGGGTCGATCATTTAAAGACTTCTGAAGCTCAGAGATCTTGCTGATCAATAACCGATTCGTTTCCTCTTGTGCTTTCATGAATTGTTTTAGCACTTCATCGGAGGAAGACGAGGGTGGAACAACGTTTTGAGGAGGATTTTGAACACTATTGTTTTGAAAATTCCCTTGATTTTGATTGTTGTTACCCTGAAAATTGTTTCTCTGATTGAAATTACCCTGATTGTAATTTCCTTGATTCTGGTTTCTTTGAAAATTTCCTTGAAAACCTTGATTTTGATTTCCATTTTGAAAATTGTTTTGATTAAACTGGCCTTGATTTTGATTCGGGTTTTGGAAATTTGAGTTTTGACCTTGGTTAAAATTCTGATTCGAGTTACAGTTTTGATTTTGGTTAAAACCGGGAGGTCCGAGAAAATTGTTGGAACGATAGCTTAAGAGATTACGGTCCCCTTGCGGTTGGTAAGAATTACCACCCGTATTGTAGGAACCGTGAGCAGCATATACGTTCTCTTGAGGAAAGCCAGCAGTAGCTGGACACTCGGAATACATATGAGGGCCCCCACAAGTTTCACAACTTCGGGCCACGGCTTTTACTTGCTGATTTTGAACCTGATTTTGCATCGTGTGTCTCATTCTCAACACAGCCGTAGAAATATCATCCATCTTTTTGGTAAGAGCAATTATTTCAGGAGATGATGATGAAGGAGTAACTGAATGACATGACTCATCCCTCTCCGCAGAGGAATCCCAAAAGTTATGGTGGGCAGTCATGTTCTCGATTAAGTCATAGCACTCCTCGGGACGCCTTTTCATAAAGGTCCCACCAGCAGCAGCATTGAGAATGTCTCGGTGCCTCAATGTCAGACCATTATAGAAGGTATCTATGATGGTAACTTGTAACATATTGTGGTTAGGGCACCGATCAATGGCTAGTTTATAACGCTCCCAAGCCTCAAAAAGAGACTCATCGGGACGTTGCCGGAAGTTGCTGATATCATTTCGTAACTTGGTAACCATGGATGGTGGAAAATATTTTGCTAAAAACTTGGTTACCATTTCATCAAAGGTACGAATAGAATTTCTTGGAAGTTGGTCAAACCATGCAGTGGCATGATGAGTGAGAGCCGGAGGGCATCATCAGTGACACCATGCTGTTTCATGCTTTGGGTAACCGTAAGATATTTGTCAAGATGCTTATTGGCATCGTCACCCAGTAATCCGTGAAATTGACACGAATTCTGGACTTGTTGGATCATGTGGTGCTTGAGGCCAAAGTCCGTAGCCTCAATAGTGAGTGGTGCAATCGACCCACCCCGCCCTTGCATGGTAGGCTGGCACAGCTCCTCCATCGTTCGGAGATCGGGAGCTGGCACATCCCTGGGAGGGTCAGGGGGTGGTAAAGGTGGTGGTGGCCCAGCGGCCATTTCGGTCTTTGGTTCTTGTGTATCAGAACGTAGCTCGGGTACGTTTTTCTGATGTTTACGTTTTGTTTGTGACCGAGTGCGCATGCACTAAAAACAATTTTTCAAAACAAGATCAAGGCAAAACCACAGTGAACTTAAACCAGAAATCACAAATGAATGGCTTCTTTGAAAAAGGTACACCACTCACAGGGATATAAAGGCAAGTTTTACTCTTAAGTTTGGGAACTTATTATGGGTTTGTATTTATTAATTTGAAAAACTGCTTTAGGCTTATGGGTGTGTGTGCAGAAAACTTGGGAAATATTTTTGGAACTGATTCGTTAACCGAAATCGTCCGTTTAAGATTACTCGCAGGCTGGCGGGAGGAAGTAAATAGGTTTCCTCTTCAGTTCGCAATTTAATGTCAGAACTTACCTTAAACCAACTGTTTCAGGTTGTAATCTTAAAGAAAACAAAGTAATTTAACTTCACAGTTTGTTTTTGAACGTTTTTTGATATGATTATGTTTTTACAAAAACTTTTTACAAATTTGTGTGAAATTTGTACAGGGAGGGTTTTGAAAAACCACTAAACTTAAAACGATTTTTAAAACACGCAACAACCTCCCCGGCAGCGGCGCCAAATTTTGATTGATCCCGAAACAGTCAGATATTATTGACCAAGGTCAACAAGTCAAAGACAGCCTCGTTCCAATTCTCCGGTGATAGTATAGTGTGTCCCCGAGTCGTTATGTCCCAGCGAGATTGAAATGGTGTCGTTTGAAATCGTTTATGAGTGAGTGGGACTGAGTACAGTAGCCCAGATGATATGGAATTGATTTTGCTACTGTTATTTTGGTATTGGTACAATGATATAATATTCACAAAAATCAGATATACACGTATATGCACAGATTCACAATTAAGTTTCACGCAATCGGACTGAGAAAGTGGGATTTGGTATTTAACAAACTACAGGGGGTGCTTTTGAAACTTTTTGAAACTTAAAATTAAAAAGGAATTTAAAAATGAAAATGAAATTATAAAAATGATTAAAATATTATTTAATTAATAAAACTATTTAAAATCTAATTTAAATCTAATTTTAATTAACTAAAAATGACAAATGATATAAATTAACCTAAAAACTTGTAAAAATAATTTCTAAACTTAAATAAGAACTTGAAGAAAGTATAAAAAAAAAAAAAAAAAAAAAAATTTGTCTTTTTGTGAATTTTTTATTAATTAAAAACTATTTAACTTAATTAAACTAATTAAACTAATTTAAATTACAATTAATACTAAATTAACTTAGAAAATTAAGAGAAAATTTATAAAATTACTTAACCATCACAGGAATCCTACAAAATTATAAAAACTCTAAAAATTATGTTTTGAGATTAATCCACTAATTATTTACCTTTTAATTAACTTAAGTCTAATTTAAACAATTAAATTAAGAAAAATGGAAAATGAATTGTAGAAATTCAAAATATATTTTCTAAAAGTCTATTATATTATATTAAGGCTAGGAAAAATATAAAATCTAGGTTATGATTTATAAAAACTAAATATGCTATTTAATACTTAATATTAATTAATAATTAAGAAAACTAAAATTAAATCTAATAAATACTAAATAACAGAATAAAAATCTAGAAAAATTACTGAATTTACTTTAATATAAGAGGTAATTAATAAAAATATAAAAATACTAAATACTTAATAAAAATCTAAAAATGAAAATTAAAATTAAATTGAATTAAATAGAAACTATCACTTAATTTAAACTTGATTTTTCTTGGATTTTCTTTTACAACTTTACTTTACTACTGAAAATGAAGAACTTTTGTGAAACCACTTTTGAAAATAGCTTATAAATAAGCAGTAGCACCCCCTTAGGCTTATCAGTTGACTTATGTTGACTGTGTGGGCAAATAAGCTCAAATGGGTGTAGGTGGGGTCCACAATGGTGAAAATGGGTACTATCAGGCTAAACAAACTTAAATAAGCAGAGAATAGTAAGAAATAAGCACAAATAAGCTGAATGCAATCAAATAAGCACTTTGCTGTATGAAACTGAACACAGATTAGGGGACAGACTTTGAGGTGAATTCTAGGTGGGGTCCACTTGATCCTGGGTCAAACCAAGGGTCAATATATGATCCCTGGTAGGAGGGGGGTTGTCCAAACCAAGAATGAACCTCTGGGGTCCACTGGATTAGGCTGCAGCCACCACCAAAGTTGGTGGTGTGAGAATGGTCTGAGTGCACAGGGCAGAGGTTTTGCCCTGCAGTCCACTTCCAAGGGTATTTTAGTCCACAAGAAAAATTCTCAAAATTAAAGAAACCTTGGGAAAATGAAGTTCAGGTGGTAAGGTTTAACTACAATGATTTTCAGATCATCAATCCAAAAGCACAAATCACAATTAATCTTGGAACTTTGGGGAAAATCTGAGATCCAACTTTTGACTTTTGATGAAAACACAAGTTTTGACTTTTGTGAGTTTTGGTTGGTGAGTACTGGTTAAAAAACTTGTATTAAGCAATATTGTAACTCTCCTAAACTACACTTACTACTTTTGAGCTAATTTTAAAAGTTTATGAACACAAATCCCTCACAGTTAACTGTGAGGGGGATTGAATTGAGATTTTGACTTTTTTGTGTTATGAGACTAGATTTTATGGTTCAAATCATCAAATGAGACCTAGTGCAAGCTATTTGAGCTATAGTCACCTTCTGAGATCAACAACAACACAACCAATTAGACTAATCCAAACACCCCTAATGCTTGACTGTTTTATGATTTTTCAAAGCAGATGATTATCAGGTTATGCAAACTTGATTTCTAACTACTGATTATGACTGAGGGACTTAGTTTAAGTACTTAACAACAGGTTACAGCTATAATCACACAGGTTTAACTCTTAAACTAATTTGACAGTTAAAATGCTAAGTTATAAGTAGCTAATTAATCTAACAAACAAGCAATGATTATTAAGCTAAACACTACTTAAATAACAATCAAAGAACACAATGCAAACACAGAATCTTAGATACAAACAAGAAATCAGAAACTAATTAGGAACTAAGTTCTTTAGTGGAAATTGAAATGAGCAAAAGCTTACAAGGCACGTCTAGCATGAATAAGAGGTTTTCCTAATGATGCCTATCTTTAGATAGGCTGTTCCAATGCTCAGCTTGCCCCTCAATGCTTCTCCAAACCTGAAAACAAACTCAGAATGCAAACAGTTGACCAAGTTTGACTTTTTTGTATTTTTTTAAGTTTTCTATTATCATTGGATTTTGGAGTCTCTAAAAAGCTTAAGTAAGCTTATTGGAACTTATATGAAGCTATTTCAGTCCATGGTACTTGCTCCAAATCAGAACTCAGCTTATCTTAGGATTGCATAAATTTAGAAAATGGAAATTACACAGATTAAAAACAAGACTTAGATTTTATTACTCAAAAAGATTAAAAGTACACTGGAAATACTACTACAATGATTGAATTTTGAAATTACACTGAGATAAAAACTTAATTTAAAATACGACAATAAAATTGACTAAAAGACTACACAGCTTCATTCCTTGCATTTGCACTCCTTTTATAGCCCATGATTAGGGTTCTTGAGCATCTCTGAGCAAATCCCACTTCAAATTAGGTCCGTTGGATGTCTGAAATGCCCCAATTGGCTGCCACATGTTTTGGCAGGAAACTTTGAGGATTGGATTTTTGGACTGATATACCAACTGGGGGCGGGGGGTGGCATTAATTGTGGTGTGATAAGTAGGTGTAGTGGGTTGGGCGGTGGCGTATGATGGGTTGTGATGGGACCTGCAAGTGGTGGTGGTGGTGGGCAATACCAGGGGAGAAGGAAGGAGTGGTTTGGCGGTTTGGGGTGTTTGACTGGTATTTAACCAGAGTCAAATATTTTACCCTGGATTATTACATTGGGTGGGCTGTGGGATTTTTTTGGGCCCAAGTGAAAAAAAATGGGGTAGGCTTGTGGTGGATTGGACTTAGGTTTAAGTTGGAGTAGTATTATTAGGATCCGGTTTGGTTCATGGATTACACAAGGACCATTTTTGTAATTTTATGAAAGTTTGGGGGTAGGATTTGGCATGTTTTCAATTTGTTTCCAAGGGTATAATTTGCCAATCCATGAATAGTATAAGGTCCTTTGATGATTTTTCAAATTTATTTTCACCAGGGACTGAAACCGTCAAACTTCAGGGACCATTTGTGTAATTTTCACCAAACTTTCCACCAAGGACCAATCCTATTATAAAAGGTTAGTGCAAGGACAAAATTTGTTTTTCTCAAAGTTTTTCATATCCCAGGGACCATTTTTGACAATTTTCAAAGTTCAGGGACTAAACTTGACATTTTGTGAAACTTTTGCACCAAAGGACTATTTGTGTAACTTTTTGATTTATAAGGACCTTTGGTGACTTTTTCAAGTTTTTAGAACAACTAGGGACTAGATTTGACAACTTTTGAAAGTTGGGAGACTGAAACTGCCAATTTTGCAAACTTTGTGCGTTTTTCATCTGTTTTTGATATTTTTGCATTTGAAACATGTAAAACACTTTCCTGGGATATTTTCACTATTTTGATTCAATATTGAGTGTTTTTAGATGTTTTTGGCAGCTCAGGAATGGTAAAAATGATGAGTATTTACACACTCATCAGTCTCATTTATCGATCGCGTATTAGCATTTATTTAAAATAAAAATACGTAAAACGTTAAATATATCAAAAATATAAATTTGAATATCCTACGAGTGGAATAGTATGTAAATGCTAAAATGATGATATGCGGACTATCTCTAGCCCGTATGAAGTCCCTAATGATAATGCATGAATTCGCACCTGAACCAATCTGGTTACTCGAATTTGAATACCCGTAAACTAAATTTACGATTAAATGAGTAATGCACATGAATAGTGGTTTCTCTCAGAAATGAATAGTGTCATGTGAATAGTGAAATTTTCAATGCTTCTCGGAATACCAAACTGACCTAAAAAATGATGAATAGTGATCGATGAATAGTAATTGGTGAATAGTAATATGTTGAGGTTTGGAAAAATGACCTGAAATTGTAGGGTGTGATAGTCGCCCACCCAAAAGGGAATTCAGTCCCTGAATTCAGCTAGTGTTGGTCTCGGAAGTTGTCTTGGTGAAAAGATGTGGATACTTGCGTCGCATTTGGTCTTCTCGTTCCTAAGTAAACTCGGGTCCTCTTCGAGAATTCCAGCGAACCTTCACGATCGGAATTCGACTCTGCTTCAATTGTTTGACCTTGCGGTCCATAATTTCAACTGGTTCTTCCACAAAGTTAAGCTTGTCATCGAGTTGAATTTCTTCTAGTGGTATTACGGAAGACTCATCCGAAAGACATTTCTTGAGGTTCGAGACATGAAACGTGTTATGTACGTTGCTGAGTTCAGACGGAAGTTCAAGTTTATAAGCTACTGGACCAATCCTTTCCAGTATCTTAAATGGACCAATGTATCTCGGGTTCAACTTCCCGCGTTTCCCGAATCGTATCACGCCCTTCCAAGGCGAGACCTTCAACATGACTTTGTCTCCGACCTAAAATTCCAATGGTTTGCGTCAAACATCTGCATAGCTTTTCTGTCTACTTCTAGCTGTTTCGAGTCTCTCTCGAATCTGGATTATCTTTTCTGTTGTTTCTTGAACCATCTCCGGGCCAGTACATTGTACATCACCGACTTCGGCCCAACAAACTGGAGATCAACACTTACGACCATAAAGTGCCTCGAATGGTGCTGCTTTTATGCTTGAATGGTAGCTGTTGTTATAAGAAAACTCGATCAACGGCAAATGGTTAGCCCAACCATTTCCAAAGTCAATCACACATGCTTGCAACATGTCCTCAAGTGTCTGAATAGTTCTCTCGCTTTGACCATCGGTCTGAGGATGGTAAGTAGTGCTCATGTCTAACTTGGATCCAAAGGAATCTTGTAATGACCGCCAAAAGTTTGATGTAAAACGACTATCTCTGTCGGAAATGATAGAAACTGGTGCACCGTGTCTTGAGACTATTTCCTTGACATAAAGTCTGGCAAGTTGTTCCATGGAATAAGTCTCTCTAATGGGTATGAAGTGAGCTGATTTGGTAAGACGATCAACAATTACCCAAATAGCATCGTAACCTCCTGACGTCTTGGGAAGTTTAGTGACAAAGTCCATTGTAATATGCTCCCACTTCTATTGTGGAATCTCTGGTTGTTGAAGTAATCCTGACGGTTTCTGGTACTCGGCTTTCACTTTAGCACAAGTAAGGCATTTGCTGACGTACGTAGCTATTTTTGCTTTCATGTTCGGCCACCAATAAAGCTTTTTGAGATCCTGATACATCTTATCAGAACCTGGATGAATAGATTACTTCAACTTGTGTGATTCATGCATAATCAATTCTCGTATCCCACCATAGAGTGGTATCCAACTTCGGTCCTTGAAGCATAACACTCCATCTGCTCTTTTTACAAAGCCATTTTTGTTCTCTGGCATACCATAAAGTTTCTCCTTTGGTCGATTTTCTTCCTTGAGAGCCTCAATCTGAGCTTCTAGAATTTTTGATGGTAATGGTGAAATGATAGTCATTCCCAATGACCTGACTCTCAAAGGTTTGAGTCGTTCTTTTTGGCTAAGTGCATCTGCTACAACATTTGCTTTTCCTGGGTGATATCGGATTTCACAATTGTAATCACTAAGTAACTCTAGCCAACGACGTTGTCTCATATTGAGTTCCTTCTGATCAAGTATATGCTGTAACCTCTTGTGGTCGGTAAAAACTACGCACTTGGTACCATAAAGGTAGTGTCTCCAAATCTTGAGTGCAAAAACTACAGCACCCAACTCCAAGTCGTATGTAGTGTAATTCTTCTCGTGTGTTTTAAGCTGTCTAGATGCATAAGCTATCACCTTCTCGTTCTGCATTAGCACATCTCCAAGTCCTTTATGCGAAGCATCGCAATATACCACAAAGTTCTCAATCCCTTCTGGTAGTGACAAAATCGGTGCACTACAAAGCTTCTGTTTCAATAACTGAAATGCGGACTCTTGTTTCTCTCCCCACTCGTACTTTTGATTCTTTTGTGTCAGCTTAGTTAGCGACTTCACTATCTTAGAAAACCCTTCAATGAACCTTCTGTAATATCCTGCAAGTCCTAAGAATTGACGAATTTCTATCGGAGACTTGGGCGTAGCCCAATCCTTAACTGCCTCGATCTTTGCTGGGTCGACTTGTAATCCTTGGCTATCAATGACATGGCCAAGAAACTGAACTCTTCATATCCAAAAATCACACTTTGAAAATTTGGCATACAATTGCTCCTCCTTGAGTAGTTCCAGGATTGTTCTGAGGTGTTCTTCGTGCTCTTCTCTACTTTTGGAGTAAATCAAGATGTCGTCAATGAATACGATCACGAACTTATCGAGATACGGTTTGCACACCCTATTCATGAGGTCCATGAATACCGCAGGTGCGTTGGTTAATCCGAAAGGCATTACTTGAAAATCATAATGACCATAACGCGTTCTAAATGCCGTCTTCGGGATATCCTCTTCCCGAACTCTGAGTTGATGGTAACCGGATCTTAAATCAATCTTGGAATAAAAACTGGAACCTTGTAATTGGTCGAACAAGTCGTCGATTCTGGGGAGTGGATAATGATTCTTCACCGTTAATTTGTTCAGCTCACGATAGTCGATGCACATTCTGAAAGATCCTTCCTTCTTCTTCACAAACAAAACCGGTGCTCCTCAAGTCGAGGAACTCGGTCTAATGAATCCTTTGTCCAAAAGTTCTTGTAATTGATTTGACAATTCCTGCATTTCCGAAGGTGCAAGTCGATACGGTGCTCGCGCAACTGCTGCGGCTCCTGGCACTAAGTCAATTTGAAACTCAACTTGGCGTGTAGGCGGAAGTCCTGGAAATTCTTCCGGAAAAACTTCTGGAAATTCCTTAACAATTGGCACATCTTCAAGTCGTTTCTCATCCGACTTCTTTTCCGTGATGTGAACCAAGAATGCATAACAACCCTTCTTTATGTATTTCTCGGTTTTGATGCATGATATGATACTGAGTCTAGTTCCACTTCGATCTCCACAAACAACCAAAGTTTCACCGTTATAAGGAAGGTGAACAACTTTCTCATCACAAACAATTCTCGCTCGATGTCGGGATAACCAATCCATACCGATAACTACGTCGAAACTTCCAAGTTCTACAGGCATGAGGTCTATATTGAATGGATGGTTCAGGAAATTTATAGTGCAACCACGGACAATGGTGTTGGTGTTAACTAAAGACCCATCGGCTAGTTCAACGATATAGGGAATGTCTAAGGTGGTTGGTTCTATGTTAAGTAAAGGTGCAAATGCAAGAGAAACAAAACTTCTATCCGCTCCTGAATCAAATAAAATGGATGCATAACGATTATTAACGAGGAACGTACCCGCAACAACATTCGGGGTCCTCTCGGGCATCTTCTCCTCCCATAACATAAGCTCTTCCTCGAGCCATCCCAGCTTGGTTTCCAGTTCCTTGATTCTTCTTCTTTGGGCACTCATTCCTAAAGTGTCCAATTTCTCAACAGCCAAAACATGTTACTGGTGGTTTCTAATTGTCACCCAAGATTGGAAGCCTGCAATCTTTGGTGTGGTGACCAATCTTCTTGCAGTTGCCACATGGATCTGGGCAACGTCCTGGGTTATGATGTTTCTGACACTTTTCACACTTGGGTAGATTACCCGCATATCCCTTACCTTCAGTTGGCCCTGCAGCATAGGCCCTTGCTACTTCCTGTCTCTTAGGTGGTGGCTGAATAGCATTCCCACCTTGGTTGTAGTCAAACCTCCGCTTGTTGTTGTTGTTATTGTTTGGATTGTTGTTTCGGTTATTGGGATAGTTGCAGTTTCGATTGTTGTTATAGTTGTTGTTTCGAGTGTTGTTGTAGTTGGTGTTGTTTGAATGGTTATTGTTGTTGTTGACAGCAGATTTTCCTTTTACCACTTGGACCATGAGTTTCTGAGTTATTCGGATAGCCTCTTCCATCGATTGAGGATCAAAAGAAATCACATCACCTCGAATACTTTCGAGCAGTCCACCAATGAAGTTTTCCATCTTTTTCTCATCATCGGGAACCATAGTTGGACATAGTGCAGCCAACTCTTGAAACCTCCTGATGTAGGTCTCGATGTCATCACCTTTTGTTACCAGCTCATAGAATTCTGTTTCCAATTTGTTCACCTCAGTACGAGGGCAAAACTTCTTAGTCATCAATTTGTTGAATTGATCCCAGGTGAGCTTGTAGGCATTCTCCATACCAATCGGCTGAGCATAAGAATTCCACCATGACATAGCTTCATCCAGAAGCATACCAGTAGCAAATTTTACCTTGCTGACATCCGGACAACTGCACATGAGGAACACATTCTCCGTCTTTTCAAACCAGCGGACCAAAGCAACCGCTCCCTCAGTGCCCTTAAACTTGACGGGATCACTAATCTTGAAATCTTTCCAAGTACATTCACGCCTATTATTGGGTGGTTCAACCGCCCCAGTATTAGGAGCAATCTCAGCAGCCCTTGCAGCAACCTCAGATCTCTCAACCTCTAGCGCTTCTGCTATACTATCCATGACCAACTTGCGAATAGCGGCTTGAGTCATAGCTGGTGTTTCTGGTGCATCCTTACCTTTCCTTGGCGCCATACTTCTGATAAATCACAATGGACAACAGCCATGAGAAAAATCATAACAGAAATAGTCATCGTACCAAAGGTATACACCCACAACATGTATATATACAACCACAACAAGTATAAATACAACCACGGCATGTACGAGTACAACCACAACCTGTATAAATACAATAATAATAAGGAGCAACCACGAAACATCATAAATATAATCACAACACATGAATATAATACATGAAAATTTCGGCCTACATGGACCGATATAATATATAGCACAACCATTCCAACATAGTAGAGTCATACTTGATACATTTGTTTGTACAACAACCAAAAGACTACAAGTTCTTGAACTATGTCCCACACCTCGGGACTAGGAAAATAGTAAAAGCTAATACAATACAAGTCTATGTCTAGGCTCCTCCAGGTGCTCCAGATGCTCCAGGTCCTCCCCTAAGGCGGCGAATCTCCCGATCCATCGCAACAACAATCTCCTCCAAGTGCTCAACTTGGAGCTGGAGGGCAGTCTCCCTGGTCTCTGCAGCTGTCATCCTCTCCAGAGCTAATGCCAACAGATGTGCCTGCT
Source organism: Artemisia argyi (assembly GCA_030686995.1). NCBI lineage: Eukaryota > Viridiplantae > Streptophyta > Magnoliopsida > Asterales > Asteraceae > Artemisia > Artemisia argyi. The sequence goes on along the minus strand of CM060695.1, from coordinate 144,183,438 downwards.
CTCCCTGCGTCTCCTGTGTCATCTGGGCTCTGTCTAGTATCTCAGGCAGCTCATCCCTAAGCTGATCAATCAGCTCCTGGTGCCCTATCTGCCGTGCCTCAAGTCCATGATAAGACA